>BQNB010154993.1:0-15450 GCA_026074375.1 Tanacetum coccineum
TGGACCTCGAAGAGAACGCCCAGAATAATCGACCCTTAGGGGGAGATTGTTAGGTTCATAAAAAGTGTCGATTATGTGGTTTAGTTATACTTAGTTAATAGTATTTATTTTGTTTAGAATAAAGTATCTTGTAATAAGGTATATTATGCTAAAAGAAAGAAATAGCATAATTACCAAAGATTAGGGACTAGAAGTGAAAAATAAAGGAAGGGAAGGCTCCTTCCGTCTCCTATAAATACCCCTCTAATCATCATTAGAGGGTGATACCTTGTAATAAACATTTTCCCTTTCCCTCCATTTATAACATTTGAATTTTGGAATACTTTCCTTCCTCTACTATTCTCTACAAGCTTCCATGGTTGATTATGTATGATTCAAGATAAACAAGACCTATCAAATCCAAACTCCCTCATTCTATTCTTAACCCTTAGATGGATGCCTCATCTTAAACAAACATACTTACCCTCACAAATACTCTCTTCCCACTTACATAACAAACACACACTCTTCTTTACCCTAGATCTTGCCAAATCACCTATCCTATACACCTCTCTTCTTCACATCCTTACCATTCATTTTGACTGAGCTTGAGAGGCTCATTTCCATCACATCATGTCACATCATGATAACTCATTGCCAACCTATCCTCTCTTATCCAACATATGTGTTAATATATTTAAAATTCAAATTTCAAATCCTTCTCCCTTTTCTTACCAAGTAAAGAATATTCCTTTGGTTCCTAACTAGCCTTTTATATCTTTAGTTGGATCCCAACTAGGCTAGTTACACATTTGAGGAATACTCAAAATACCCCTTTCCGATAATTCTTTTCTCTCTTTACAAATATCGGATAAGCAAAATGCTTTTAACACTTTATCAAATGGTTATTTGAGTTGGTTGACCTTAAGCGTAAGAATCATTAAAAGGTCATACCGTGAAGTACAATTATGGGTTTAACAAGTGCGGGTATTTAAAACGGCAAGTCCTAAAGAAAACATCTTCGAGAATCTGGCGCGCTGGGCATGTGCTAGCGCGTAGGCAGCACGCCAGACACGAATTGTTTTTACACAATTTGTGCTCCTTGGCCTATAAATACCCATCCTTGGCCTTTGTATTCCTCACCTCTTGCAAACATTCTTTCCACTTTTTTCTCTCATCTAATCCTTTAAGTCTAAACATCAAGTGCTCTTAATCTTCTCATCTATCATCCATTGTAGTGAACATATCCTCGCAAGAGAGACACACAAGTACCTAATCCATACTTGTATGTTTTGTCGAGGGTCTTCTTTATTATAACCTTTCTATTAAAATCAAGTCTCTAGGCTAGGTTACAGATTTGATTCTTAAATCAAACTATCTTTAATTATCGAGTTGTAAGGGAAGTCTTGTATCCGTAGGATCAAGCCTAGATCATTGGGGATCTAGTTGGGCTTTAAAAAGATTCCAAGGGGAATGATTTTAGAGATACAGGTTAAGTCAAATCATGGGTTCTTAGGGTGGATTTTGAGGGCAGAATACCATAGGTAGTAACTCTTCTGTGTGAGCACCGACCTTTGTTGAAAGTCGGTGGAGTTAAATTGTAATACGGTTTATAGCCCACCATAAGGATTATACTAGGAATAGTATCGGTGTCATGGATTCGCAACTGGACGTATGGAAGGACTAAAACCCCTTCCCAAACCAGTATTGTGAAATCCTATAATGACTCCATAGATCGTTATTAGGACTCATCTAAGGTATGATAACAATGATTGTAACACGCAGCGGAATATAAAGAACACAATCATGTTACTAATAAGGTTTTCTTTATTAAACATTAATAAAGAAACTAACTACTAACTACTACACACGCTTTCTATGCGTTTAGACTCTCATTAGAGAGACTATCTATGAATGGATACTAATACTAGACGCCTTCCCCTCTTTATATAATAGAGGGGTTAGGGTTTACAAGACAAGATAAGATCAAAATAAAATTAGAAAACTATAAATCAGCATTAAATACTATTTGACTAATCTTCAATCAGTATTAATGTTGATCTTTATCTTTTAGCTGAGCATTAAATACTGTTTGACTAATCTTCAATCAGCATTAATGTTATTCCAGCTTTGTCTTGTAGGTCCTCCATCTTTAATATGTTTTGTCATAATCAACTCAAAGTATAATTCCAACAATCTTCCCCTAGTGGATAATGACAAAAACCAATAAGCACAAAGTTCCCCTAACCTAATATAGAGGACGATATTCCCTGAAATCCATGCACTTCTTCCCCCTTTTTGTCATAAACAAATTGGAGTGCTTGTAGATGGTAAATCAAACAATAAGCTTCACCTTAACCTTGTTTCCATCTCTTGATCATGGAAATAGTTGGCTCCAAGCACAAATTATCAATGATGAGAAAAACGAATAATACGAATTTGTTGAAGAAGTTGAATTTCCCAACTTTCGTTTTGTCTTATATCCTGTTCTATCCACAGGAGTCGATGGGGGATCATACATGCTATGTATAAGTAGGACCAATGTCTCTTGACAAAATCTCTCATTACTCTATTAAATGAGTCACTATGCACAATAGCGTAAACTCTTAAAGTGAATAGCAAATGTACGTAGTAAGCTTCATAAGGTGATAGTACACCTTTGCTAGATTCATCAAGTCTTCGTCACCGCCTTATAATCACGAACAAGTTATCTTAAAGGTGACCACTCCTTTAAGATATGATAAGAACATAAAACCTGTGAAAATCAACTACAACATCAAATAAGTAATAATCATATGTCTCTTTCAAATAATCTCCAATAATGGCCATAAACATCATCATCGTTCAAAGATCCAACGCGTCCATGTTTAGGTTTCTTCTTCATTCTTCTACCATAAAACCTTGAATCCTAGATATCAAGAGCAACCCGCTCTGATACCAATTGTGGAAACCAATAAGATCTCCTTAGATCGTTGTAGCTCAGGTTGTTTAGACCTTTATCTAGGATAATATCAATGTTCATAAGTTATAAAAACAAAGCGGAATAAGAACAAAGATATGAACAAGGTTTTACCAAACATTCTCCACAGCCCCAATATTATTTGATCAAGTATTACGGTTACATCAATGAAAACTAATAACAGGGATCAACGATCCCTTGTGGCTACACCTCCACCTACACTAGACTCTACATTGATTCCAGTGTACACAATCACACTTTTCTGGATGCTCAAAACAATATGCCTAGACCTCCTTTTATAGCATAAGAGTCAAGGTTTACATGGTAATATTTAAAAAGATATTTAATGACGAAATATTTACATTATGAACATAATTAAAATATCATCTTTGACCAATCTTCATTTTGACCTTAATTTATATTCATTTCTTGTGACCAATCTTCATTTTAACCAAAAATTAAATATTAATCTTTATCTCTTCATCATTATCTCTTTTTGTCCATTCTTTTTTTTCTTCTACATGCTTGTAAATACCACAAATGACGACTTTGGTCCTTTTGTTTCCATCTTGTTTATTCGTGTTTTGTCTTATCAACTCAAATATAATTCCCACAACAATCTTCCCCTAGTTGATTATGGACAAAAAACCAAATAAGCACGAACTTTATCTGAAGATTGATATTGAATGAAACTTCCCATTAATCCATACTATACCCCATAGAATTCAACAAGTTGCAAATTCATCAATCTTCTTCCCTCTTTTGTCAATATCAAATAGGAGACTAAAGTATGCAACTTTGATCTTCACAACCACAAACCAATATTACACTTCTAATCCAAGTATTCCAATGTCCTAAATTTCCCTCCATTACGCACCTTAAGAAAAATGAACTTGAGCAGTAGAAACTTACACTAGCAGTAGTAACAAAGGCTAGCAGTAGTAAAAACCTTCATCTTGATGTAACATATAAATGGTTAAACATTTTAACATTAAGCTTCCCCTGAAACCCATATGTTAACCATTTCTTGAATCTTCAATTCTGTAGGCTCTATGTAATGATTACTGATGAAGAAAAATTAAGTATAACGAACTTGATGTAGAAGTAGAATATCCCAAATTTGTATCTTATGTCTTGCACTATAATATGATAAGAAACTCATGATCTTTTCTTCGTTTTATGGAGTAGACCTCGATCTCTTGATAAATCCGCATGCCTATACATGAGTCACTAAGCCAAGTGATAGTAAATACCTGTGAGTACTACAATGTATCTCCTTACATCAGGTAAAAACTAGTTTTATCAAGTCTTCATCATAAACCGTATATAACCAAGCAAGTTATCTTCAAGACCAAAAGATATGACAAGAACACGCATTCAAGAATTCCACTTCATCTTCAAATAAGCAATAAACAATCATCTTCGTAATCAATTAATCAATAAATCACCAAAACAAGCCTTTTATTCAATTAAGAACCAAAAACTAATTATACCAAGAAAACCCTGAATAATAACAATACTGAAGATCGTATTGCATACCAAAAAGGTAGAGAGGACGATCATAAAGATTGTTATAGAAATTTAACTCCAAAACCCCATAAAACTTTTACCACAAATCAGTTTCTTGAAATTTAGGGTTTTAGGGTTTCAACAGTTGTTTGTGGGAGGCTTTAAGCTGAGCTTCTACTTTCTTAAGACCTATCTTATGGGCAGTTAAGGCAGCTTCTTGGTCACCAAATTCAGATTGTAATTCATCATACTTAGCTTTAAGAGCATTAAATGAATTAAACACAACTTAGAACACATTGATACCTCATTACTTCTGTGGAAGCCATTTGAGCATGATTGATTTCCTTTCTGTAGTCTGCTTACCCAATTGATTTGGACCCTTCATCCAATGTCATCAAAGCTTCCTTTTCAGTTCTCACTGGCTTGAAATCTTGCCCTCTCATTGCTTCCTGCTGCTTCCATCTTTTGTACCTTTAAACTTGCACTCCCTAGCAAAATGCCCAGTATTGTGACAATTGAAACACTCAACTTTTCTCTTATCAAATGCCACATGCATTTTTCCATCCACTCTTGGCCTTCTACCTGTCTTCTTGTAGAACTTCTTTATCTTGATGGCAGTCATAGCAATTTGCCAATTTATATCCATCTCTTCCAAATCCAGATCATCAATTTGATCTAGGTCTTCATGTATCAAATCCACATCATCAGCATTTGTGGCTAGAAAGGAATGGATAACTTCATCAGCAAGACCAGGAGTAGCAGTTGGTGTTGCTTTGGAAGAGGAAGTGGTATAAGAACTATAACTTCCTGAGTTGTGACTTGGCTTATGCTTGCTTGATGAGGCTTTAGCTTGTGATAGAAAAGCCACATTGTCAGATGTGAGAGAAGAAGATGATGTCTTTTGAATGTCTTGTTCAAAGACACTCAGATTATTGTATAATCTTCTATTGACGGTGTGTCATTATTTTCTTCGTTCTCATTGTCATAGCTAAACTGTCCCACGCAGGAGGAAGGGACCTCAAGAACTTGTGATTTGCATCTTCATCTGACACACTAGCACCAAGGGCATCCAACTGTGATAGGAGTTTTTGAAACCTATCATACCCTTTCTCCAAACTTTCCTTAGAAGATATAGTAAATGCCTCAAACTGTTGTTTTAAAACAGCTTTTTGCATTTTCTTTGAGTTCGCATTTCCACCAAACCTTGTCTTGATAGCTGCCCAGATCTCTTTGGCATCATCCATGCCTGAAAACGTCTGAGTTGATTCTTTTGGAACAGCCATAGCCAGTAATGTTCTAGATTTCCTTTCTTTTTCTTCAGAACCTGTTCTGCCTGTTGTGGTTGGAGGAAGTAAATCCTGTTAAAACACATCCTTGCTTTGGTGGCATCGCTCTTCGAGTTTCCATTTGAATTACTTTCAAACTCATTTATCTATACTACTCAAGATAATGTTCACATTCCATCGCCCACGTATCATAATCATCCTTTGGAAGGGACAGGCAGTTTGATATTTTAAAGGTGTATTTGTGGTGATTATTTGTGGTGGTTTAGCAGGAGCATCTCCTTTGTTGGATGCTGGTACAGATCCAGCCAAAGATGCATCATCATGAAGAGAAAGTTCCTCATCATCATGAAGAGAGAAATCATCGTTGGCAGACATGACTATTGATTTAGTGAATAAAGAGTTTTGATCTTTGTTCAAACTTGTGTAAAAGGTCCCTTGGTGGCTCTGATACACTTGTAGTCTTTTCAAACAGGTTTAAATGAGCTTACACGAACTTTATAGACCTTTAGATATTTTTTTTAAAATCCCCCCCACCCCCCCCCCCCCCCCCCCCCCCCCCCTTTTTGATAACATTAATCCAAAGAAACAGAAGAGACAATAACCGTGAATACAAATATTGATGCGGAATATCAATATCTATACCAAGATGAACACAAGAACAATATGCTAAAAATACTATTACTATTACTATTTGATTGCAAAACTCAACCATCCGATCGCTCTTTACATTACTTATATACGTTCATATTATAAGCTTAAGGAACCCTAAAACGCTTTAAGAGATAATGGGCTTATCTCTTCCTAATTAACGATAAGAGATAATATTACTATAATTACAACCAGAATTAACCATTCTGACCCAGCCAGTATTAAATTTAATACTGCCAGATTTATGTAATGCTGCCTGATTAATCTTTGCTCTCCAGACTTAACTTATACTACTTACTGTTCTAACTATTCTCGCTTTAGTATAAACTATATCTAACAGACTTAACTTTAATACTAACAGTATTAAGTCCGTTTACAATATTTTCCTAACATTTCTTCCCGGTTAAATATACGTATTATATATTATATATATCTTTTAGAGTGAGCTTTTCTTAAGGGAGACTTTAGGAAAGTTCTTAATTACTCTTTTGGAATATTATTATATATTTTATTGTGTATAAAACTTACAATCAGTTTTTGGCGCCGCTGCCGGGGACTTGTGTTAAAGATTCCTTCGTTTACGTTTGTTGAGTTTGATTTGAAGATCCTTTCGTTTACGAAAGTTATAATTTTGTTATAAAAATCAAAAACCCAAAAAATTAAAAAAAAATTAAAAGTAAAAAAATATTTTCCTTTCTTTTTAGTATAGTTATCATATAAAAATATAAAAAAAATCAAAAATATAAAAAATTTTCTTTTTAAAAAATAAATAAAATAAATAAAGTTGGTAAAAGAACACCAACATATAATACCTTCAATTGGGGTATTATCATAAATAAGTTCCGGTGAACTTGAAAAGTTCCCAAATCGAACCAAAGATTCAAAAACTTGCCATTTGTGTCATTTACGAGGTACGGCTCATCTTAAAAAGCAATTTTTAAGAGTTACCGTGAAGTAAGTTGATTATTTGGTTTTAAGTTTTCTTCCGTGTATCCGTTTAAAATAGATTGTTAAAAAAAATCCAAAAAAAAATTAGTGTATAATTTTTTGTTTATTTTTTAATTTCTCTATTTTTAGTGCATGCGCACTCGTTCTCAAGCTCGTAATCAAAATCGTCGACAACAACAATTAACATCGGTTATTGTTGAGGAACCGAGTTTTCCCATTGCCGGACAATCGTTCATGGCTCAAATGCTACAAGCTCCCATCGAGGGATACGAAGATGCAATTGTTGTTCCAACAATAAATGCAAATAATTTTGAGCTTAACAAACTTTTGATTATTCTTGTTCAAGTATATTTAAATTTAGGGTAGTCAAGACCCTCTTAAAAAACATCTTCGATTTTTCAACAATGTTACTTCTACGTTTAGACATCCGGACGTTCCGAATACGTCGATTAAGCTTTTGCTTTTTCCTTTCTCTCTCGAAGGTGAAGCCCGGACTTGGCTTGATAAAGAACCACCTCGATCGATTCTAACGTGGGATGATCTTGTCTCGAAATTCATAAACCAATTTTTCCCACCTTCGAAAACAACTTACCTCCAAAATGAAATCACTACTTTCTTGCAAAAACCAAATGAAACTTTCAACGAAGCATGGGAACGTTTCAAAGGACTTCTTCGTCAATGTCCTCATCATGGTTCTGTTTCAGTATTACATTCAACTTGAGACGTTTTACAATCTTTGAAATACCAATGATCATGGTTGCTATAGAGTCAGCCGCGGGTGGAATTTTTCTAGATAAGATGCCCTCGTATGGTTTGGCCATTATTGGAGAGTAAATCCAAGTTCGTGATTCAAGAAGTCGTGCAATTGAACCAAGGATGTGAGTTACGGTATATGCTCCTCTTTCTACTTCTACACATTCTAATTCTTTTGAATTTCAACAACTCGCCGCTTCTCTTGAAGACAAATGGATATTCGAATGAGCCGATCTAGAAAAAGATGATTAGTGAAAAGAATGTTATGACTCCTACTATCGTCAAAGCAGTCGAGGAAGTTTGTGTTACATGTGGTTCAAACCATAATTTCAACAATTGTCCGTTAACAAGGAATGAATTTCCCGTTTTTCATGATAACATTCATCAATTCCAACAAACCGTCGCCGTTGGCAACTTTGTTCAAAGGAATCCTCCTAATTTGGCAAATCAAATGAGACCACCCGGTTTTAATCAACCAAATGTTCAAAACAACCAAGGAAACCAAAGCCGATATCAAGGAAACAATTTCAATTCGAATCAAAACCGTGGAGGCAATTTCAACCAAAACCGTCAAAACAATCAAGGAGCCGTTTATCAAACCCCACCATACCAACCACCAACAAATCAACCTTTGGTTAATCAAGCTTTACCTCCCGTTTCACAAATTCAAGGTGTTTCTAAAAGAATTTTGAAAGTTATGCTAAGGCTAATGATGCGAACATGAATAATTCGCAAATGAAATTGGATAATTTTCAAAGAAATCAAAATGATTTTCAAAGAAGTTACAATGATTCTCAAAAGAAGCAAGATGATTTTCAAAACATGATGCTATGTTTTATGCAAAACTATCATACCGACACCGCTTCGTCTTCGAATTCAGGAACTCTTCCAAGTCAAACTGTAACTAACCCTCGTGAGCATGTTAATGCTATCACCACACGAAGTGGTAAAACTTGTGAAGGACCTTCGACTCCTCTTGTTCCTACACCCGTTGTTTCTACTCCTCCAAAGGAACCCGAACAAAACCCGGAGACGTCAATGGACAAAGTGCAAAAACCAAGTTTAGAAAGTACCGCACAAGTCCTACCTCAGAGGAAGAAGAATCCTTTTTCATTGAAATCTCAAAACCAAAAGCAAAGAAAATCGTTAATGTTGAAATTCAAGATCTTAATTCTCCAAGACCTAATTCGTATCATTCTAAACTTCCATATCCCGAGAGGATGAAAAGTATGAGAGAACATAAAACCAAGTGCTCAACATAGCCGGTGGTGCCCCCCCCCCCGGTTCTTGAAGATGTTCAAACAACTCCGTTTAGAGATTGGATTGAAAGATGCTCTCGTCGAAATGCCGAAATTCAACAAATGGTTAAGCTCGTTGCTAAGGAACAAAGAGAAGCTCGAAGAAATCGCCATCACAACCGTGAATGCCGAATGTTCCGCAATCATCATGAACAAAGTTCCCGAGAAGCTCGAAGATCCGGGAAAATTTCTTATCCCATGTGCTTTACAAGAACTCGATAGGACTAGTGCTTTAGCCGATTCCGGAGCTAGCATAAATCTTTTACCTCATTCTATCTACAAGCAACTTGGGCTTGGAGCTTTGACTCCTACTCGAATGACACTCGAGCTTGCCAATCGTTCCATTACTCACCCAATGGGCATAGCCGAGGATGTTGTAGTTAGAATTGATGGTTTCACTTTTCTTGCGGATTTTGTTGTGATTAATGTTGTACCAGACCCAAGAGTGCCTATTATTTTAGGGAGACCTTTCCTTCGTACCGCAAAAGCTCTCATTGATTTGTATGAAGAAACATTGACTCTAAGAGTAGGAAAGGAAGAAGTTGTTTATTATGCCGATAAATCTGAGAAAAACAAGGATAAACATTTTGTTCACGCCATTTCTGTCATTGATTTCTCAAAAAATGATCCGTTTAGTGGCAGTACCACTACTCATTCTGATGATCCTTCTCCTAGTTCTTCTACGGTGAAGACTAATGAAAATTTTGAAAAGTTCACTGATGAACTAACTCCTCTTAACTCATTACCACCGGGTGATGACGTTTCAATCTTTAAAAAGGATTCTCAAGAAGGAAATTTTCAAATTCATTCAAATTCTCTTTTTGAATTTGATGACAATTTCAAATCTAGCACCATAAATCCTCTTTTTGATGAGATGGAAGAAGATGTCAAGATCGAGAATTCAACGAAACCAGTGTTACTTCAAACACGATTTGTCAGTAAGGTGAAAGTTTGATCAGGAGATGATTATTGATGAAATTGATGCTTTTCTAGCCATGGAAGTTTCTTCTGATTTTGAGGAAGGTTATTTCGATTCAGAAGGAGACATAACTTTTCTTGATAATTTGCTTAGTGATGATCTAGCTCCCGAAGTGATTTCCGACCATGATACCTCGATTTCTTTTTCTCCAAGGAGTGATCCTCTTCACCATGAGTTCGCCGGTGAACTTATTAAACTTCCTTCAAGGATTATTCGTGAACATGAGGAATATCTTAATCTTATTACTGTACTTTGTGAGATTTCAATCTCCCGGTCACAAGAAAATGTTCATGCTAATCAAAGTTCAATTATCGAGTCTATCACCGTTGAGGATAGTGAGCCCGCTCAAGAAGAGATCGATATTTTCCTTGTTCTAGATGATTTAATTCCACCAGGTGTTGAGAATGATGATTCTGAAGATGAAGATAATAAGTTACCTAACCTTGACCATCAAGATGATCCGTCAATTCCTCGTCCTCCACCAGAACCACATGATGTTGAGAAATGTTTTGAACCCGAAGCGGGTATTTTGATAACCGAAGTGTTTAAGGGTGTTTCTAAACCGCATGATTTTATGGCCGATATTTTACCCACCCTTCCCACCCTTGCTTCATATTTGACCTTCATTCTCTTTCTTTCTTTATTTCTCTCTTTCGGGAGTGAAGACATCATTTTTGACCCTGGCATCATCACCTTTCCATTTTCTTAGGAGCCGGTGGCATTTTTAATGGAAGTTTCTTGTTCTAAGTGTTGCTCTCCCTAAGGACGAATTAATTCAGGGATCGAGTCGAGCTTGCGACTCCGATGACAAAAAAAAGCCACCCAATCTCCCACCTCTCGTGGAGTTCACCCCATGCCTATACCTTTTTCTATTTTTTTTCTTACATTTAATTTTTTATTTTTTTAATGTGTATATATGTGGTTGAGGCTCAGCCTCCTACCGTTTTTTCGGTGTTTGTTGTTTGTTAGAGTTTGTAATTTTTGTAGGATTAGAACAATAATTTCTAAAGACTACTCGTGTATTCGGTATTGTGACCCGTTTTCACTCAGCTCCTATCCTTTTTGGGTGAAAATAGTTGAGGGGAGACTCGATATCCTTTCATCATCGATTAATGTTTTATCTTTGCATAACCCCCCCCTTTAAAAAAATAAACGGTTAGATTTTCAGTAGAGACCCGCCTTTTAAACATAAGACAATGTTTCGTTTTAGTTTGGGGAGGGGAAATCTACGATTTAGATGTTGCCTGCTTATTGTTTTGTTCTCACGTACCCGTTTTCTCGCAAAAAATACAAAAATTAAAATTTTAAAGATCTTATTTGTAGAAAAAATATATAAAATAAAAATAAAAAAATAATAAGTGTTAAAGACACGAATGTAGGTTTTCCGTTGGTGAGAATAAGAAGTAATTTTTGACCCGATCGAGAGACAGGAATAACGTGTTGAGTTCTAGCTTTCTCCCTTAACAAAATAATGAGACACAAGTTTGTGCTAGTCCTCATGGTAGATTTAAACATGCTAACTGAATGTTAGTATAGTGGAGACTTGTGCTAATCTCAAGTAGATTTTAAATTAAGCGCTAGAGTTGGATTTATATAGGCTAAGTATTTGCGAATTCTTATTAGAGAATTTTAAATTGCAAGAATAAGAGATGATAGTGTTGTTTACGAATTAGGATGCTAAACAAAGTTTATTTGGAAAACTTAAAGGCTTATAAGAATAACTTGTGGTTTTTCTTCCCCGAAGTTCTTAAAATGATTAATTATACGTGTTCTCTTTAATTTTTACAAATTAAAGTTTTACTCTTAAAAGTCTAATCAACATATTCAGAGAAAAAGCTCTATCAATGATGAAGTCAAATATCGTTGGTAAATAAGAATTTTAATTCAAGTTTATACTTTGGTTTCCTAAAATGAAAATTTTCTATTTATAAGCTTTTCCTCAAAAAAAAAAATCTATTAATGTAGTTGGTAAATAAAAAGGATGCAAGTTATAAATCTTTAAGTATTAATAATTAATATACAAACTCCATCGCAAAAGTACATGGGCATTTGTCGGTTCGTTCCCGATGTGACATCGAAAGAAAGGATGGAGGATGTATATTTAGGGATTTAGGGTTGGTATCATAATAAGTACACTAACTCTTGTCGGAGGCGTGGCCGATGTGTCGTCGAAAGAAAAGTGATACCGGTTCCTAGCCTAATAATGTAAATAGTAAATAATAATGTTGCAAGTTAGTAAATAAATAGTAAAAGTTTCATTCTCTAAAACCAAGGTATTCTTTTGAACTAACGTTTGCAAAAGTCTACAAGGCTTTTTCATCGGAAGTTCATGCGTCTCGTTTTATTTCGGATGGGGTGTCAAATTGCACTTAGCACTTAAACGATGAGGTGGTATGCTAGAGAAAAAGTCACTTTTTGGGGCATGTGAACCAACGTGGTTTAGCTAAGGAGGTTTTTGTATGCTTTAAGTTGTGATCTTTTCTAAGTGATAAACATATTAGGCCCAAAAGGCCCATGTGTAATGCTTGGTCGTATTTACAACTATCCCCAAATATGTCGGGATTTAAATGGTTTTTAAAATTTATTTGTCGCACACTACACTTCAAATATAAGATTTATTAAGTCGGGGTGAGAAATTCACAAGTTGTAATTATAAGTAGTCTTAGCATCTTAGCTCGTACTTAACAGTGATCACACACACTTAAATATATGATTTATGTCGGGAAGAGAAATTCACAAGTTGTAATTATAAGTAGTCTTAGCATCTTAGCTCGTACTTAACGGTGATCTTATTTTTAAGCTTAGCATGGGAAAAGTGAAAAATCGAGAATGATGAAGTTATCTTTTAGACACTTAATTTTGCTTTTTGTTCTATGATCCTAAAAGTTACCACAAGGTAATGAAAACAATATGTTATGTCAACACAAGAATAAGTTGTAGTTAGGTAGTTAATTATTAAGAAAAATTATAAATAAAAAATAATAAAAAATCCTTGAAAATGGTAAGTCGGGTGTTTTATAACTTGTGATCTCTTAACTCTCTCAACAAAAATCTTTGCTACTTTTCAAAGGTTTAGTTTGGGAAATTTTGATAAGTGTAAAATACACATATCCGTTAACAACAAAAATGACCCTAAATGACCCAAAACAGACTAAAAATGGCAAAAATATACTTGTTTTTGTGTTTTGTGTGTGCAGGTACGGATATATCAAAAATCAGAAGAAAACCATCAAAAACGGGCAAACACGGACACGAGAACGGAAGAGCGTGCAAGATCCGAAAGCCAAAGTCAGAAAAGTCAACTATGGCCAAGCTTCAGTCAAAGAAAGTCAAACCATGGTCAAACAGAAGTCAACCATAAAAAGACAAAAACCCACAATTACCATTTAAGTCCCCCAAGTTTCAAAAGATTACATAAATGGTCCTTGGACTCTAAATGGGCCTTAATTTCCCTTTATTCCATACCCGGATCCAAAAGCCCAAAACCCTAAAGCCCATTTGCCTTTTATAAAACCACAGGGTCTTAAGTTGCCATTTTTAAAAGTTGTTTTACATTACAACTTTAAATAATCAAAAAGAGGGACTGAAATTGCAATTACCCAAAGTTTAAAAACGTTTTTACCCCGTTTCAGTTATAAAAAGGGCGCCAAGGGTGTGATACTATTCACCCGTCTTCTCCAAAAGTTACCCATGGTCAAACGATAGGGCAAAGCAAAATTGAAGGGTACATAAGACAATTCAAGGGCTCACTTACACAATGGCAGGGTTAATTTAGTCATCTCAAGGCATCTCATTGGCTCATTTTGCTAAAGAAGCACACGTGGATGAAGGAAAGCACAAGGGAATGGGTAAATTTACACTATAAGTACTCAGAGAGAAAGCACAAGTGCTTAACCACGGATTGCTACGCTGGTAATCCGTGTGATCCCAAGGAGAGATCCAACGGCTCAAATTCACTACCTAATGATTGAAGGAATGGATGGTGATGATTGAAAGGAGCGTGGGCAGCAAGGAAGGCCTAGAATGTTCAGTTTCAGGCTATAAATAGCCTCACTATCACACACACACGGGGGGTAGTTAGTAGCTTTTAGTTTAGCAAAAATTTCGTTTTTAAGTTTAATGTAATTTTCTTTAAATGTTTTGCAATTTCCTTTTCAAGTAATGTAATCAAAGTTTTTAGTGAATGAAATTTAGTTTTTACATTTGTCATAAGCTCTTTTAAGTTTCACTCATAAGCTTTTACTTTTCTTTCAATATCTTGCTACTATTGATCATAAGCTCTCAATATGCTACTTTGAAGCTTTCTAAGTCTATAAGCTTAGATTGAGTTTAAACAAGCCTTAATTAAACTCAAATCATAAAATCAGCCTAATTACCTTAACCATTTTGGACTTGTGAGCTTATGAAAGGAGAACCAATTATGGAAAGGTTCTCATGGACTTTTATTGGCTTATCTATGATAAGCCAGAGCTAGTAGATAAGCTCTATGAGCCATTTATGCCTTTGTTAAGCTAAGGCTCAAGTAAGTCACTCTTTTACTCTTAAATTCTTATATTCCTAGCTTAAATTTTGCTTAACTGCTTATTAGCTTATCAATAGTGCTTATTTGATTTCTAGTTGCTTATTAATCATCTGTTTTAGTTAATATAGTGTAGATCATAGTTTTTTTAAATGCTGTCATAAATCATAAAAACCAAAAAAATATAAGTAGCATAGTGTAGATTTTGGATTTCTAGCTTATTCAGTTGATTGATTATGTTAGATAAGCTAGAAATAAGTTGTTAGTTATCTGGTAGTAATATTTAGTTAAGTGGAATTTAATTTCAATCGTTTTTCAAATCTGTCATGGACCTAAAGGGGTGTTTGGTTTAAGCTTGTTTGACCACCAAAAGTCAAAGGCAATTGATAAAAGCTTTTGAGATAGTTTAATTATCATGCAAAACCAGTAGAAAAGTTGTTTTTAAAAGTTAGATTACAAATTTCAAAAAGTTAGAGCTTAATTTACTTGTTCAATTTTAATTTTCATTTTTGAGCTTTTAATTTTAATTTGAAAAATAGGATTTTAAATTTTAAATTAGTTAAAAATAGTTT
>BQNB010154994.1:0-15449 GCA_026074375.1 Tanacetum coccineum
TTGATTCTCAACTGTACAATTATTGATGTGGAAAACAGACTCCATTCTTTCAAACCATTGAGATAGACCGGCAACTCCTTCCATGCCTTTGAAGTTTAATGGTTAACATTTGAGAAAGTCAGTGTAAGTACATTCACGGGCAGTTCGTTCTGTCCTTCTAACACCAGTTCCCAAAATATGGCTATCATCGCCATTCATATTTCTGTCAGCATCACGTACTGCCAAAGCGACAGTAACGCCTTGGTCAATCATTGCCTTCAGCTGGTCATTAGTGACAGATGTGATGGCGGGGATTATGGTTGTTGTTTCTGGGTTTAACCTCGTGGTCCTTTTTTTGGTGCCATTTTCTTTAAATCACAAGAATATATATTACCCGTTAGATTTTACAAAATCATAACCATGACATGACATATACACAATAAGTAAAGAGAGATCACAACACACAATGAAATATACAACTGAATTGAAGTTAACAATGGTGTAACTAAATTGACATTCATTCATAATAAATTCGATTACAGACATGACATAATACCACCATTCCATATATAATTGGAAAACATACATGATTGGTTCAGATACAAAATGATCACAACGATTAGGTTACAAGATAAAATATACAACCTAAAGCCATACTAGCCAAGAATTACCCATAATACTTAGTAGGCTGTATAAAATAACTAGCCATAACATGATCTATGAACTGCTACCAGCCTCCTCCGGTACATCTGGCTGTGCAGGACCTTTAGTGGGTCCCTGCTGTCTCTCGAACTCTGTCATTTGGGTCTGAAGTCTCTTCAGCAGCTTTAGTGCCTCAATGAACTGTGCCTGTCTCCTGTGGTCCGCTGCCAGCATCTCTGTAATCGCCGCCTGTCTTCTGCGGTCCGATGCTTGCAACTCTACAATCACTGCCTGCCGTGCTACCACCTGAGTATGTAATGTCATAACCTCTAATCTTGCAAGGTCACTAGCATACATGGATCATCCCCAAGCCTCTTGAGACATCCTGGCCTCAGCCTCCATGAGCCTAGCAGTACGAGCATATGCACGCCTATCCCTATACAGCATGTTGAGCCAACCAGCCATCAGTTGTCACTCAGTCTGCTCATCATCCAACCTCGTATAAATCTCGTCTGTGTCTTGCCTAACCCTAGTGGTAAACTCTATCATCCGTCGACCCAACTTTGTGTCATCAGTCGCTGGTACCCCTGGCATGTCTACCAGTATCTCATCCTAAGTGTCAGTGATCCCATAACCGACATCTCTCTCTAGATCTTGCATAATCTCCCTGTCCATGGTAGCAACAAAACCATAGTCCGCCCTAAAACCTCCAGGAGGTCTAGCAATGGAGGCAGATGAGCTCTCTCCTACCTCATATCTCAGACCGAGAGCGATACCTAACCTCTTTCGAGGCGGTAAAGTAACCTCGGGTCTGTCTGCTCTACGGTCAGTATATAGTAGATGCAAAGGTGGTGATGAAGTACGTAGCGGTATGGGTAAAAGTGGTGGTGTCCCCGATGATGGTGCATCTGATCTGGTGTGGGAGAGTATGATGGGTGGTGGTAATGGTAGTAAATGGGAAGTAGATGAGGCCTCAGCTCTCAGCCAGATCATCGCAGCTCGATAACCCAACGGACGAATAAGACTAGCAGGTGGTGGAGATGATACAGGTAAGGGTGGTGATACTGGTAGTGGTGATAGTATCAGGGGTAGTGGTGGAGAAGGAATCTGAGGTAGTGGTGATGACCATGGGGAAAGTGGTGATAGTGGTGGAGTAGGTATAGTAAGGAGTCTAGCAACATCCGTATCAGACCAAAATGGTGTAGGTGGCTCATCTCGGATCGATATCCTAGCAGTAACCCAGTATGCAGGATGTGGTGGTGGTGTGGCCGTAGACTCGTCGGTCTCAAATGGCTCAGTCTCCTCAACCGATAGGGCCTGATCAACAGCTGGTAAAGCAACAATTGTAGAGTCGGCAGGAGCTGGGTGCTCCTCCTCCTCCCCATCCCCCTTAATATCAACATCCTCATCCTCGTCATCATCGGATGACTCATCCTCATCATCGCCATCATCTCCTCCATCGGCAAGATAATCGACAGGATCCTCTTTAGGGTCCTCATCATCATCCTCCTCCAGATCCTCCTCAGGATCTGACTCAGGAGCATAGCCTGGTGAATCAGCAGTGGGTGAGGTAGCAGCAGGCAGGGGCTGTTCCTCAGCTGGGTATACCTCATCCTCTGGTGGCATGAACTCTGGATAAACCGGCTCTAGAACAAAGTCTGGTAAAGGTGGGTAAGGACCCAGCACATAATCATGAGATGGCGAGGCCTGAAAAGTAGCTACCACATATGCATATAGATCCTCTGGCATCACGGGTGGTCCATCGACCCCTGGAGATCTGATGTCTGACAACCCTCCAAAAGGACTGGACACAGCAGTGTATGTAACCGTGGAATCCTCAAAATCAGACATGACTGTATCTGAAAATCCAAAATACGTTATATTAGTATTTAATATAAGACTCTTATAGTAATATATATTTATACCATAACATGTATATCAATCCTAAATGCATCTAGTCTTAATCAACTAATGAAACAAGTAGTGTATGTATATATGTCTCGTGAAAATCCCTTTGTATGAATGTAATGTTTGAAAACGGTTATAGTCCAGCAAAAACATTTGACCTGGTTCCCTATAACCTTGGCTCTTAATACCAATCTGTAACACCCCCAAATTAGGTCGCAGCGGAATATGGGTTGGGGGTGGTACTTCATAGATCAATAACAAAGAATATATAGACGACCATTAAAGCCGTTTAAAAACTTATACCTTAGATTTAACAAATTGTTTGTTTCCCATAAGCTTGATGCTTACTTGTATACACTTGTTCAAAATACAAAGATTTATAGGCCATAACCAAGATATACAAATGTAATGCGACAAAATCTTGTAACTGCATGATATTTCAAATCAAAACTCCATTGTAATCCTCATGCTACCTCGTTTCCTTATTGATCCCTCTGAAAAACTATTGCTTAAAAACGTCAACATATTGTGTGAGAGAAATACATAGGTTTATAAAATGTATAGTGTGGACCGCAAGATTTCCCCAATGATAATGAACACGATGCTAACATCATAAAAGTGTAATTACGTTTTCCTAAGCTTATGAACTGAAGCTCGACATGTCATGAATTGGCAAATATAAATTGGCCAACATTGTCTTATGACTGTGTCTAAGCAACATCATATGTCCAACATGGTATACGTTCATTGTCCGGCAAACCGGCATAGTGAGCATGACTCACCTGAACGGGGATGTCAATCCTAAATAGATCTATTTATAACATTCGAGCTTACAGCAGTAATTGACAGTTTATGATAATGGGCTCAGATGGGTTATCGCTACTTAGGCAAACATGTAATCATAAATGTGAAATGTCCACTTACGTTCCTATTGTAAACATGCATAGTTTTCTCACCTAAAATCTTGTAAATCATTATAATGTAAACGTGGGGCTATGAACTCACTTGGTTAATGATAATCCAAATACAAACAGAAAATGCTTCACGCAAAATGACGGAAAGCAAACCTAATTAAACATAGGTGTATAAAGTACTATGCACATTGATTACTGTGCCATAATAATTCTATATAGCAACTCACCATGTTAATCGTGTTTGTGTTGAAATCATATTAAATATATAAGTTAAACGTTTTTTATAAATATCTCAATAGTATTAAACGACGCATTTCTTTGTTTTAAGCTGATTCTTACGTTTCTTAGGTTCTACGATTTTGTATTAAGAGGAGTTATCGAAATATGATCTTTTCACATTTTTGAGTCCCCTGTATGAACAGTGCGTTTTTATGTTAATGTACAGAGTTTTATAAATTTATTAGTTATGTAAATGTGACATCACTATTTTATTAGTTTAAATTCCTTTTAGTGATTCTCTTCGAGCACGCTCTCCTTAATTGAAAAGTAATTGATATTTAAATGATGTTTTAACAAATGTTCATGTTTGATAAATGGAACCTGTAACCTTTTATTAATTTGCTTTTATAAAAGTAGATTTATGTCGTAAAACTGCGAATTTCTAACTCTTCGTTATTGATCGAAACAAAATACGATTTCTTATTGTTTTGGAATCCTAAAAATATGTGTGATCTGAGAAAAATAACAACCTTATATAATCAGTAGTTTTTTTGTAATTGTTTTTATAAAATTTCTGTTATAAATGTTTATTAAGTTTAACTTGTTAAACTACGTTATTTTCTTGTTTCTTAATCGTTTTTCAAGTTCCTTACATGTCCGGAATCCTCATGAGATGTAGTATTTTATAAAAATATAAAATAAATAAGTTAAATTCGAATTCTAAACAGCCTACTTTGAAGTTTTTGATAAAATGTGTTTAAAATTAGTTTTATAACGTTCTAGCTTAACCACTTTGTTACAAGTCCATTATCACACTTATCATCACATGTCTTACATCCTTAGGGTCTCTAGTCCATGATTAGTCCATACATTGTCCAAAAATCACAAGATTCAAATGTGTACATACTTATTTATCCATGAACTTTCATAAGGTATACTTTTTAGTTAACTTGTTTACATATACTTTTTATACATAACTAACACTCGTACATTACTTATACTTCTATTATAACATGATATGAACACTCATACAACATATATAAAAGTTTACCAAATCATAAACAAATGTAAAAATCCATTTTTACAAGTAAACATGTTCTTAAATGGTGATTAACTACACAAACATTATATATGCATAAAATCATGAAAACAAAGAGATTAAGAGTTTTAGGTAACCTTAATATGAAGTCTAGTGATGAAAAAAGTGATCTAAACTATTGTTTAGAAACCAAACCCTGGCTTACAACCCTTGAAAACCCTAATTCTAAATGAAACCCTAATCTTGCTTCTTGCTTGATTAACCCTTGTAAACCTTAAACCAAACCTTCTAAACACCTAAGGTTATCTTAGATATCATGTAGGAATGCTTGTATGTGTTGTAAATAAATTTTTTATGGATGGTTTATGATGGTGGATGTTGGTCGTGGCATATAGCAAAGGAAAAGAGAGAGTTTTGTTGGTTTTTCACTTTGGAAATAAGACTGTGTGTGTTTATCTCTTAGCTAAGGCATTATATACCTAGGATACTAGTCAAGGGACATCAAGAGGGTTTCATGGAAGTCTTGGTCAAGACACTATTTGAGTTAGTAAGAAAATATCACTTGGTTCCCTAATATGGACATCATCACATGATTTCAAGGAAGTGTGATTGAATTTTGATAATATCTTTGTATCCATCTCTATGTATCCGGTTATATATGTATATATGTGATGTTATTTTGTAAATTTTGAGTATTGGGTATAATTGTGGGTATTTGTTGAAGCGTAGAAAAGTTTTGGTGGTTCCGGGAATGCCTAAACGTATTTTATCATGAAACGTAAACACTTTACGTAACCAATAAAAATAAAATAAACAAAGTCAATAATTATCCTCAAAAAAATTACTTAACACTTGCTTGATGTAAACATTTAATTGTTTGATGCCCATTTACATTGAATGATCATTTTTAGCTTACGCGATTTAACTTAACGATTACGATTAAAAGCAAACGCGTACAATACTAAAAATAAATAGTGAATTTACTGACGTCGTAAATGACCCTAAAACACGGGGTGTTATACTAACTCTACAAATGTTGATAACTTGAGTAATGCTGTGATCTGTGCATTCTTTTCTAGTCAACCAAACAATCCTCAACTTGCAAATGAGGATATACAACAACCCCATCCAGATGACTTGGAAGAGATGGATTTGAGATGGCAGATAGCTATGTTGACTATGAGAGCTAGAAGGTTCCTGAAGAATACAGGAAGGAGGATTACTATGAATGGAAATGAGTCCATTGGTTTTGATAAGTCCAAGGTGGAGTGCTACAACTACCACAAGAGAGGACACTTTATTAGGGAGTGCAGAGCTCCAAGAAACCAAGATAACAGGAACAAGGAAAGCTCAAGAAGGAGTGTACCAATGGAGATAACTACTTCTAATTCCTTGGTGTCTTGTGATGGTCTTGGATATGACTAGAGTGATCAAGCAGAGGAAGGACCAACAAATTATGTACTCATAGCCTACTCATCTTCAAGTTTTGATTCTGAGGTATCTAATGATTCTACTTGCTCAAAATATTGTCTTGAAACTGTTGAAGTGCTTAAATCTCAATATGAACAACTATTGAAAAGGTTTGAGAAATCTGAGTTAATGGTTGTAGCTTATAAGACATGTTTACAGTCTGTAGAAGAAAGACTTGAATTGTTTATGCGGAAAAGATTAATGGCTTAAAATAGGATATTCAAGTAGGAGAGATAACTATTGGGGAGCTTAGGAAGAAGCTAGAAATAGTTCAAAAGGAAAAAGATGGCATTCAGTTTAATGTAGACAAATTTGAAAATGCATCTAAAAGCTTAAACAAGATCATAGAGAGTCAGATTGTAGATAATTACAAGAAAGGCTTAGGCTATAATGCAGTTCCACCTCCCTTAACAAGAAATTTCATGCCTCCAAAACCTGACTTGTCATTTACTGGCTTAGAAGAGTTTAAAAGTGAGCCTTTAGTTATTAAGCCTGTAGTTGAGAACAGTGAAGCTAAGGCTAGTAAAGCAAAGCCTAAAGCAATTAGGAAGAATAATGGTGCTCCAATTATTGAGGATTGGGTGTTAGATAGTGAGGAAGAAAATGTGTCTCAAACTAAGATTGAAAAGAAAACAGCTAAGCCTAGTTTTGTTAAGATAGACTTTGTCAAAGCTAAACAAACAAACAAAACTGATAGGAAAACTGCTAGACAAGTTGAGCACAATAGGCAAAACACTCACATTCCTAAAGGCAATCAAATAAACCAGAACAATATGATGTCTCAAAAACTAGGAAGTAATTTTGAGATGTTTAATAAGGCCTCCTATGTGTGTGGAAGTTTTGATCATTTGCAGGTTGATTGTCATTACCATCAAAAATAGTTTCATAAGATGGTAAACCCTGTTTGGAACAATATTCAAAGGGTGAATCACCAAAATTTTGCTAAAAAGACTTACCCATGTGCTTTAAAGAAACTGGTTCTAAAAGCAGTACTAATGAAGTCTGGCTTAGTATCAGTTAATACTGTTAGACAAGTTAATGTTGCTCACTCAAAATCAACAGTGAATGTTGCTAAACCAATGTCATGTCCTTCTGCTCTCTCGCAGTGCCAATTCAACTGTTAGATGCCCATTAATTATAATACAACATTTAAAAACAGTAATATTAATCAAAGGGTTAATACGGTTAGGGGTAAAAATGTTAATACTGCTAGGCCAAAAGCCAGTAGTCATTAAATAGTAGTTAATGTTGTTAAGGGAAATAATGTTAATGTTGTTAAGGCCTCAGCTTGTTGGGTTTGGAAACCAAAGACTAAAGTTTTAGACCATGTTTCTAAACACAATAGTGCATTAACCATCCTAAAAGGGTTTGATTATATTGATGCATAAGGAAGATCCAAGTTAGTGATTGTGGGGGGGGGTCACTCAATTAACACTACCATTCACACTTGGCCTTTTCTTTCTTGGGTCCCCAAAAGAAACTGATTTTCTTATCTAATGTGCAGGGCAATCCACAAATGGATTTACAGGATAAAGGAGTGATTGATAGTGGATGCTCAAGGCACATGACAGGGAACATGTCCTATCTTACAGACTATGAAGAGATAGATGGAGGATATGTTGCTTTTGGAGGGAACCCCAAAGGAGGGAAAATCACAGGAAAAGGTACCATTAAAACTGGTAATCTAGATTTTGAAAATGTGTATTTTGTAAGAGAGTTAAAGTTTAATCTCTTTAGTGTCTCACAAATGTGTGATAAAAAGAATAGTGTTCTTTTTAATGATACTGAATGTATTGTTTTATCTCCAAACTTTAAGTTAATTGATGAAAGTCAAGTTTTACTTAGAGTTCCTAGAAAGAACAATATGTATAGTGTTGATTTAAAGAACATAGTTCCTAAAAGAGGTTTAACTTGACTTTTTACAAAAGCCACATCTGATGAATCTAAACTTTAGCATAGAAGGCTAGGTCACTTAAATTTTAAAACCATGAATAAATTGGTTAAGAGAAATCTTGTAAGAGGTTTACCTTCTAAACTTTTTGAAAAGATCAAACATGTGTGGCTTGTAGAAGGGGGTAAAGCGCATAGAGCCTCTTGTAAGTCCAAAATAGAGAACTCAATCAGTCTTCCTTTACATTTGTTGCATATGGACTTGTTTGGTCTAACATTTGTAAAATGCCTTATGAAGAAATTGGATTTGTATAGTTGTCACAAATGTTTAAAGTGGAGAGGTTTACATGGGTAGTAACGTTTTCTTTCTAGCTAATAGGATGAGACTTAGGTAGCATTCTTAAGTCCTTTATAACTTGAATAGAAAATCTAGTAGATCACAAGGTTAAGGTGATTAGATGTGATAATGGGACTGAGTTCCAAACAAATGGAGAGATGAATCAGTTTTGTGAGATAAAGGGCCCTCATATTGCTCCCACCCCCCCTTTTAATTTATCCTTCTATATTTCCCTTAGCCAGACTTTTATTAATTTTAAGACAATTTAGTGTAGCTAGAAATCCTCAACAAAATGGAGTTGCTAAGAGGAGGATAAGGATACTAATAAGGCTGCCTAGGACTATGCTAGCTGATTCTAAGTTGCAACTACTTTTTTTGGGCAAGAAGCAGTTAATAATGCTTGCTTTGCGCAAAAATAGAGTGTTGTAGTAGTTAAGCCTCTTAACAAGAACCCATATGAACTTTTTCAGGTAAATCACAACTTTAGTTTTATGAGTCCATTTGGGTATATTTACCATTCTCAATACCATAGATCATTTAGGCAAATTTAATGGTAAGGCTAATGATGGTTTCTTTGTTGGATACTCTTTGAATAGTAAAGCCTTTAGAGTATTCAATAGTAGAACAAGGATAGTGGAAGAAAACTTGCATATTAGTTTTATTGAGAATACACCTAATGTTGTAGGTAGTGGACCAGATTGGCTATTTGATATTGATGCACGAACAAGAACAATGAATTATGAGCCAATTGTTGCAGGAACACAGTCTAATGGTTTTGCAGGTACAAAATCAAGTGGTAATGCAGGTCAAGCTAGAAAGGAGACAGAACCTGTCAAAGATTATATTTTACTACCATTATGGACTGCTGATCCACCATTTTCCTAAGATCCAAAGAGTTCTCAAGATTATGGATTCAAACCTTCAAGTGATAATGGAAAGAAGGTTGATAAAGATCCAAGAAAAGACAGTGAATGGAATGATCAAGAGAAGGAGGATAATGTTAACAGCGCTAACAATGTTAATGTTGCTAGCACAAATGAGATTAATGCTGTTAGTGCAAAAACAAGCATTGAACTTCTAGTTGATCCAGATATGCCTGATTTGGAAAATATTAGCATATTTGACCTCTCAGGAGATGATGAAGATGTTGGTGTAGAGGCTGACATGAACAATTTGGATACAACAATCCAAGTCAGTCATATTCCAACTATAAGAATTCATAAAGATCATCCTCTTAATCAAGTGATTGGAGATTTGCAATCAGCTACACAAACAAGAAGGATGTCAAAGAATTTGGAGGAACAAGGATTTGTTAGTACTATTCAACAAAGAACAAACCATAAAAATGTTCAAAACTGCTTGTTTGCTTGCTTTTTATCACAAGAAGAACCTAAAAAGGTGATTCATGCATTGAAGGATCCAAACTGGATAGAGGCTATGCAGGAAGAGCTTCTATAATTCAAGTTAGAAGAAGTTTAGACTTTAGTGGACTTACCAAATAGAAAAAGGGCTATTGGCACTAAATAGGGTTTCAGGAATAAAAAGGATGAAAGAGGAACTGTGATAAGAAATAAAGCAAGATTGGTTGCTTAAGGGTACACACAAAAAGAAGAGATTAACTATGATGAAGTCTTTGCCCCTGTTGCAAGAATAGAAGCAATTAGGCTATTTTTAGCTTATGCTTCATTTAAAGATTTTGTGGTGTATCAAATGGATGTAAAAAATGCTTTTCTCTATGGGAAGATTGAAGAATAGGTGTATGTATGTCAACCACCAGGATTTGAAGATCCAGACTTTCCTGATAAAGTGTACAAGGTTGAAAAAGCATTGTATGGACTACATCAAGCTCCTAGAGCTTGGTATGAAACCTTGTCAACATATCTGTTGGACAATGGGTTTCAAAGGGGGAAAATTGACAAGACCTTATTCATCAAAAGGCACAAAGGTGATATTTTTCTAGTTCAAGTTTATGTGGATGATATCATCTTTGGTTCAACAAAGAAGGAGCTATGCAATGCATTTGAGAAGTTAATGCATGAGAAATTTTAGATGAGTTCTATAGGAGAACTTACTTTCTTCTTAGGATTACAAGTGCAGCAGAAGAAGGATGGCATATTTATTAGTTAAGATAAATATGTTGGTGAATTTCTAAAGAAATTTGGGTTTACAGAAGTTAAGACTGCAAGCACACCAATGGAAACTCAAAAGCCTCTGCTCAAGGATGAAAGTGGTGAAGAAGTGGATGTTCATATGTATAGGTCAATGATTGGTTCATTGATGTATCTCACATCTTCAAGACCTGACATCATGTTTGCAGTGTGGGCCTGTGCTAGATACCAAGTCAATCCAAATGTTTCACCTCTTCATGCTGTGAAAAGGATTTTTAGGTACTTAAAAGGTCAACCAAAATTGGGCCTTTGGTATCTAAAAGATTCTCCTTTTGATTTGGTAGCATACACTGATAGTGATTATGCTGGAGCAAGCTTGGATAGGAAATCTACAACAGGAGACTGTCAATTCCTTTGATGTAGATTAATATCATGGCAGTGCAAGAAACAAACAGTGGTTGCAAATTCCACAACAAAAGCTAAATATGTGGCTGCTTCAAGCTGTTATGGACAAGTACTTTGGATTCAGAATCAACTACTTGATTATGGGTACAATTTTATGCATACCAAGGTCTTTATTGATAATAACAAAACTATTTGCATAATTAAAAATCCTGTTTTTCATTCAAAAACAAAGCATATAGAGATTAGACATCATTTTATTAGGGATTGCAATAAAAAGAAATTGATTCAAATGGTCAAAATCCAACTGACAAGAATGTTGCAGATTTACTTACAAAAGGTTTTGATGTAAGTAGGTTTCACTATTTGATTACTAGTATTGGAATGATAAATCCTTAAAATCTTTAACTCTTTATGTTTTTGTAAAGTTTTGTATGAATTAGTACTGTTATACATGTCATTAAAAGTTTCTGTTGTTAAGTATAATTAGTGATGCTAGTTATACTTAATACTGCTAAGTCTCTACTGTTAGTTATACTTAATACTGCTAGGTATAATTAATACTGTGAATTGTGAAGATTTTTATGGATTGTGTTTTCTTGGTTTTTGGACTAACATTTTGCAAAAAAAAAACAAAGAAAAGTGTTAGATCGATGATGGAAAAGCTGGTTATTAGAGAAAATAAACAGAGAGTTTTAGTGAGAAAAAGAATTGATGAGAATAAAAACAGAAAGAGAGTTGTGTGAAATAAAAACAGACAGAGTGATTTGGTGAGTAAAAGAATTGAGAGAAGTGGTGAGTTAAAAAACAAAAAGAGAGTTGAATATATTAAAAACAGACAGAGTGTTTGGAATGGAATTGAAAGTTAATGTTGCTAGGCATAAACTTACAACTGATGTTGAAAGTTAATGCTGCTAGGCATAAACTTACTACTGCTGTTGAAAGTTAATGCTGCTAGGCATAAACTTACAATTGCTGGTGAACGTTAATGCTGTTGAGGGTATTTTCATAAATACTTCGATTAAGGGTTTCAATCATTCATTTAATCGATCTCATTCAATCTTATACTCTTTAATCACAAACCCTAACTCAATTTCATCATTCCTCATCAAAACCCAACACAATGACGACCCTAAAGTTTGCTGATACTCATAATATGGTTGCGTTTTTGTCTAAACCTGCTGAAAGTGAAGGCTTTGAACAAAGTGTGGATTTTCTGAATGCACAACCTATAAGATATGCACTAACGATCAATCCCACTATATATGTTTCGTGCATAGAACAGTTATGGGCTACTGCCAAGGTCAAAACTGTCAATGGGGAAGTACAGTTACAAGCCATAGTGGATACAAAGAAGATAATCATAACTGAATCGACTGTGAGAAGAGATCTTCAACTAGAAGATACTGAAGGTGTTGATTGTCTACACAATGCTACTATCTTTGAACAGCTTACACTGATAGGGTATGAAAAACTTTCATAGAAGCTTGCTTTCTTTAAGGCATTCTTTTCTTATTCATACTATTTTACAATGCCTAAGTTCTAAGACTACTGTATGGAATGAGTTTAGTAGCACTATGGCATCTGTAATTATCTGTTTAGATACAAACCAGAAGTTCAACTTTTCAAAATACATTTTTAAAAGTATGGTGAAGAACTTGGATAATGTGGGAAATTTTTTGATGTATCCAAGGTTTGTACAAGTGTTTTTGGATAAACAACTGGAAGGGATGGCAACTCATAATGGTATTTATATTGCACCCTCTCACACTAAGAAGATATTTGGGAATATGAGAAGGGTAGGGAAAGGTTTCTCTAGAAGGGGGACACCATTATTTCAAACAATGGTTATACAATATTAAGCAGAAGTCGATGAAGGTTCAGCAAATCCCATTGATCCCCATCACACACCCACCATTATTCAACCATCAACATCCCAACCTCAAAAGAAACAAAAACCTAGGAAGCCAAAGAGAAAGGACACTCAGATACCTCAGTCTAGTGGTCCTACAAACAATGTAGAAGATGAGGATGTCAATGAGGAGATGGATGATAGTTTGGTGAGGGCTGCCACTACTGCTACTAGCTTAGATGTAGAGCAGGATAGGGGTAACATCAATAAGACCTAATCCAAGACAACACCTAATGAAGCTGGTTCCCAAGGAACTACTTCAGGTGGTGGTCCTAGGTGCTAAGAAACCATGGGGGATACTATTGCTCAAACTGGGTTTGAGAATGTATCTAAAATTTCCAATGATCTACTGCTCGTAAGAGGTAACACACTTCGAAGTGGTGAGGATAGTCTGAAACTTGAGGAATTGATGGCATTATGTACAAATTTACAACAAAGGGTTCTTGATTTGGAGACTACAAAGACCACTCAAGCTAATGAGATTGCAAGTTTGAAAAGGAGAGTCAAGAAGCTAGAAAGGAGGAATAAGTCAAGAACTCATGGGCTTAAAAGACTATACAAGGTTGGTTTGACAGCCAGGGTTGAATCCTATGAAGATGAAGGTTTAGGTGAAGAGGGTGCATCCAAACAGGGGAGGATATTTGATATTGATGCTGATAAAGACATTACTCTGGTTAATGATCAAGATGACGCAGATATGTTTGGTGTTAATGACTTAGATGGTGATGAAGTGATTGTTGACAATGCAGAGGTTGTTAAAACTGCTACAACAGTTAGTGTTGCCAATACAATTCCAGTTAGTGCTGCTACAACTACAACTACAACAATAACTAAAGTTAAAATTACTTTGGCTCAAGAACTGGCAGAGTTGAAGAGTGCAAAACCCAAGGCTGATAAGGCTGTGATACAAGAACCAGAGCAGGGTATGACTACAACAACACTTACAACAACAACTGCTGCTATAACACTTACAGTTGCTAGTACAAGACCCAAGGCTAAAGGGATTATTATTCATGAACAGGATCAAGCACCTACACCAACAGTTTCTTCACAACAATCATCACATGTCAAGGATCAGGACAAGGGTAAAGGCAAAATGGTTAAACCAGAACCTGTGAAGAAAATGTCTAAGAAAGATCTACTCAGGCTTGATGAAGAACTAGCCTTCAAGCTACAAGCTGAAGAAGAAGAAGAAAGACTTGGCAGAGAAAAAGCTCAACAAATTGAAGAAGCCAACATAGCTTGGGATGATGTTCAGGCTAAAATTGATGCTGATTATGAGTTGGCTCAAAGACTGCAAGCTCAAGAGCAAGAAGAATTGACTGATGAAGAAAAGGCAAGATTATTTGTACAATTCTTAGAGCAAAGAAGAAAACAATTTGCAGCTAAGAGAGCGGAAGAGAAGAGGAACAGACCACCAACAAGAGCTCAACAAAGGAGTATCATGTGTACTTATCTGAAAAACATGGAAGGATGGAAGCCCAAAAATTTAAAGAACAAGTCATTTGCCAATATTCAAGAATTGTTTGAAAAAGCAATGAAAAGGGTGAATACCTTTGTTGACTACAGAACTGAGTTGGTGGAAGAGAGTTCCAAGAAGGCAGAAACAGAGCTGGCTAAAGTAGAGATAGCACAAGAAATCAGTTCAAATAGATCAGGAGAAGAGCTAGAACAAGAAAGCCTTAAAAAGCAGAAAGTGGAAGAAGACAAAGAGTCTGAAGAGCTTAAGCAATGTTTGGAAATAGTTCTAGATGATGGAGATGATGTAACTATTGATGCTACCACTTTATCTATCAAATCTCCAACCATTGTTGACTACAAGATCTACCAAGAAGGGAAGAAAAGCTTTTTCTAAATTATCAGAGCAGATGATAAGCATCAAATGTATTTAACTTTTTCAAAGATGCTTAAAAACTTTGATAGAGGAGACTTGGAAGTTCTTTGAAGTATAGTCAAAGCTAGATTTAAAAAGACAGAGCCAGTGAATTACATGGATAATATGTTACTTCATCATTTGAAGACCATGTTTGAACATCATGTTGAAGATAATATATGGAAGAATCAACAAGGTTTAGTTAAAGTGCTGAACTGGAAGCTTTATGATTCTTGTGGAGTTTATTGTGTAACAGTGCAATCAATACCATTTTATCTGTTGGTTAAAAAGACCTATCCACTTACAAATCACACACTACATATTCAATAATGTGAAGCTTCAAGTTGATTATGAGTGTGAAATGGCATTTGAGCTTCTTAGATTGATCAAGAAACAGCTTAAGGAAGGCTATGTACCTGAATAAAGTGTTTGGAAGCATCCTCCTGGTGATTAATGAAGCTTTCAATGAAGAAACTTGAGATTTAGAAAAAGAATATCAAGTTTAGGGGAGGATTGTTGGGATTAAAAGACTTCTTAATGTTCTTGAAGTTACTGCTGCTAAGGTTTGTGTTACTACTGCTAAGCAAAACTTAGTGTTGTTTAGTAATCTTAAAGAAAAATATGCTAAGTAGTTAGTACTGCTAGTGTAACTTAGTATTGCTAGTGTAACTTAGTAATGCTAGTGTAACTTAGTACTGCTAGTGTATATTAGTATTGCTAGTTACTATTGCTAGTATATGTTAGTACTGCTAGAGT
>BQNB010154995.1:0-15449 GCA_026074375.1 Tanacetum coccineum
TGGAACCATGAACCGCCAATTGCTTGATTCACAAGGGCCAATTCCTGGCATGACACCTGCTTAAGCGTTAACAGTGATTCAGACTATGGCTAACCACTCCCAAAAATGGAACGATGGGTCATCCAGCAGAAATATATAGGATAGTAGTAATTCTGAAGGGATCGCTGTTATTGTAAGCAAATTAGATAACCTAGGCTGAGATATGAAAAAGCTTAAGGAAAACGTTCACGCTATTTAAGTAGGATGTTAAATCTACAGAGGAGCCCACCTTGACAAAGATTGCCCTCTAAACGAGGAAGTAAAGAGTGTGGAAAAAGTTAAATATTAAGAGTTCGGTCGACCCTTCCCAAATAACAACATAAATGACAGAAGATTTAATAGGGGAGGATATGACCAACCATCGTCTGGAGAAAGAAGACCAAGCCTAACTAAATTAATAAATACATGGAAGAAGCATCAAAGAGACATATTGAGCAAGACGAATGGTTAAAGAAATTTTACCAAAGTACAGAAATCAGTCGAGAAGCTCATGACAAAATTATCCAAGGTCTTGAGACAAAGGTAAAAACCTTAGCCAATGAAGTTGAAGGGCGAGTTAACAATGAAAAGTTTGAAGAATGCAACATAATCAGTACTGAAGATGGATCACCATTATACACACCTTTCTATTATTCCCTCGAGGATATTGAATACTTTTCTTCTAACTTAGGATTTTCTGATAACGAGAAACAAGAAATCGACAATTCAGGAATGGTTGAGGCTCTAGCAGCACTTGAGGCCACACTTAAGATAAGAAATGAAGAACCTAAAGAAGAAAAACAAAGTGTAAACTATATGTTGATCCTTATGAGCCCCTAATACCATTCCCTAGATGATTAGAGCAACACGCAGAAGAAGCATTGGAGCACAAACCTATGAAGAGCTTGAAGAAAATCAAAATGAATCATCCTTTGTTAAAAGAAATTAGGCAAACTGACAATTATGCTAAATACATGAAGGACTTGGTAGAAAACAAACCTAGGACCAAAGAAGATGAGGAAATAAGAATGAACACTAGGTGCTCCGCTCTTCTCCAGAATCATCTACCCTTTAAGGAACAAGATCTAGGAAGTTTCATTCTCTCTTGTTCCATTGGAAAGTTAGATATTAATAATGCATTAGTAGATTTAGGAGCTAGCAGGGAGTTTCATTCTCCCTTGTTCCATAGGAAAGTTAGATTTTAGTTATGCATTAGTATATTTAGGAGCTAGCATCAGCGTCATGCCTCTTTCTATGTATAAATGTTTGGGCATAGGAAAACTCGAACCACTTAGTATGGTGATCGAAATGGCTGATAACACTAAATGCACACCTAAGGGAATAGTAGAAATTTTACTCGTAAAAATTGACAAGTTTATCTTCCCAGTAGATTTTATGATTCTTGATATGGTTGAAGACCTTAGGATGCCCATCATCCTAGGAAGACCATTGCTTGCCACTGCACACGCCAAAGTAGATATATTTAGAAAGTCCATTTCTCTAGAAGTTGGAAGTGAAAAAGAGATATTCAAAATAAGAAGTAGTTTTACTACAACTTTTAAATCCGTTCGATCAATAAGAAGCGATACATGCCCAGAGGACAATGACTTTAAAAATATTAATTATGATTTAATCTTATATGATTTAGAATTGTATGAGTTTAACCGACTATTAAGTATCGATCCAGACATTTTTTCCTACAAAATTAACGTACAAGAATCTTATGAAGAGATCGTATATAGGATAACTGAAATTGAAAAAAAGAAACAATCTAGACCTAAAGAAAGAAGGGTGCATTGGTGTAAGGCGATTTTGCAAGAAAAAGAAAATGGGAGCGAGTATTGGCTATCTTGTGACCCAAACCATGATGTATGCAATGGAGGAGATTCACCAATTAGCAAAATGAAATGGGATTAGGAAAGCATGAACGATAGTAAACAAGAAAAGTTAGAATGGGAAAATCTAAGCTCAAATGATTGGATGAAAATAAGATATGAGAAGGTATGTAAGATGACCAGGGAGAGAATTCCCAAAGTCCACTAGAGAGACAAGTTCGAAGATGAAGAAGATGGCTTAGAACTTAGAAGACCCAAAGGAGTGCGGAGAAGATAAAGCAAACGCAATAATGGGAGTTATTTATGATCAATTAACTGATGACTGATTTAATAATATAAGTGAAGATGAAGACGATTTGGAAGGGATACTGGATTATTTGGAACCAAGATCATACGACGGATTCATCAACTTGGATGACGAAGCCTATAATAAGAGAAGGTGAAAATTGTTGGGAATGACCTATATGGAACCAACTCTAATTTTAATGGAAAAAGTTAAAGTCACTCGATACACCATTGGTCCAGGTGAGATCTATAGAAAGGTTAAGGTATTAGGAGTTGATGAAATACCAAGAACTAGGGATAACATTGCTATAATAAGAGCTAGATTAATAGAAAAGATGGCCCATCACCAAGCAAAGACATAGAGCATTTTGAGTCTAACTTAAAGACTCGGTAATAAACAAAAGTGCTTGTCGGGAGATAACCCGTCTTTTATTTTCTGCATATTAGTTGGTTTTTGTTGGTTTCTCTCTTATTTTGCAAGTTCTCGCTATAAGGAAGTGGAATTCGAGGTATCCTCGACTTGTTTTCATGTGGTAGCAAGGTTCTGTCTAGGTGTAACCACATTGGTTACACTGTAACAGATATTATACGGCGTAATGTCCTGAATTAGTTACGCCATAACCTTCTTATTCGAATTTCTAAAATTTTAAAAACCACATGTTTACGGCGTAACCAATCCTATGGTTACGTCGTAAATCCTTTTTTAAAACCAAAAATCAGTTCAAAACCTTTTTAAAAACCGTGTATAAGTAAATAAACTTTGTGGGTATGTTCTCTGGAAACCCTCATGAGACTTCACTCGTCTACTTGGGCCACCAAGTGGTTTAAAAGGCTTGTTACATATGCTAAATGCAACTGTGATTCCTACAAAAATGAGTTAGACCTTAGTGTATATTAATCTATGAACATTTAATACTTATGGTTGTCTAGTGATTTCAAGGGAATCAAGGTTGTTCTATAGAGGTGTGCAAGAATTCATCTCTTGCAGTCATCATTCGAAGAGGAGAGCAACGCTCAAGGGAGTCTTTTGTTTTAATTATACTCTTATTTCATAAATTCATTTCCTTAAATGTACAATAGGGACATTGTATAAACCAAGTGAGGGGATGGGAGTAGAATTACCACTTGACCTATATTTGCCTTCGATTTTCTAGTTTTCTTTGAAAAATGATGCCAGTTTTAAAATTTTGACATGTTTTTCTTACTGAACTATAATTAATCTTTGCCGAGCACACTATTATTCTATAACTTAATTGGTGAGGTTAAGCCTGATATTCCATTTTCATCTATTATACATAAATCCACCAAATACATGAGAGTGCCGGTAGTATTATAGACTTTAAAACTTGGCATGTACATCTTGTTAAGACCTAGTTGGTTAGTTGGAATAGACGGTTCAAGAAGGCAACATCTTAGGAAATCACCCAAAAATCCTATATGTGTGTGTTTATCGACTTGTCACACTGACTTGTCGCTTTGTTGCACTCAATGTTAGTGTAAAATACCCCTAGATCACCTTGTTAAGCCAATCTCTGTTTAAACCCTATATGTTTCGTTACACCATTTTGCCTTAGCCTACCCTATAGCCTTTATTTTCTTTGTGTTGAAGTCTCTGGCTACTTAAGTCTATGGTTCGAGGGAATAGGTATGAAAATTTTATACATTCGTGGAAGACCTATCATTAATGATCCATAAAGACCCCCCCCCCCTCGTATCATCACTTTCAATATTGTTTATCTTAAGTTAGGGGATGTGCGTATTATATCAAATACTGCAGGGGAAATAATACAAAGATATAAACTATTGTAGCATTTGCATGTTTAAAAAGGAAAGATGGTGCAACTATAAGCATCTATGTGCTAAAAAATGTAAAGATGGTGAAACTATAATCCATCTTAATGATTATGAAGAATAGAGCTAGTAGTCCATTATTGAAGATCAAATTTTTGAACTTAGACTCTTGGACTTATGGATAGACAGTAGCTAGTTATGACGACCTTAGATTACTTTGGACTATTTGTTTCATGTTTTTATTTAACGATAATTATTGTGTATCCTGTGTCTTATCCTACCCTATATCGTTCTACATCCCGACCATTGGTTTTGCTCAAATAAGGGATTTGATTGCAATCATGTATGTCTATTCCATCATTATGGATGTGTATATGTAATTTTGTCGCCCTTGTTAGTGTAACGCTTTTGGAAAAGGATTGCAGGATGATTCTCCCATAAACCTATTTGGCACCCTTGTTGCCTTTAAGACTATTTAGAGCCTAATTCTAGTTGGTGGAGACTTGTGTCCTTTCTAAGCTTATGATAGGACACATGTTATGACTGTGAAATTGAGTAATCACCCAGAAATGAAACACTTAGATTAGTAATAAGAGTTGAGTGTTTTGATCCCCTTTTTCGTGAGGTGTTCGGTTCTAGTGTTTTCTAGCATAAGTAACTTATAAATTCATTTCTCCGAGTTAAATTGGGGAAATCTTTTTATAAATTATTCTAACGGTACTACTTGAGGGCAAGTAAAAGTCAAGTGGGGGGATATTTGATAACATCAAATAGTTAATATATTTTAATATCAAATTCCCTATAAAAATGCTTATAAATATGTTGTAAATGTCTGAAAATGTTACTTAATTGCTTATATTTAGTTTTCAGGGACCAAGTGAGCATTTTAGCAAAAGACGAGGGATTTGGACATAGAATGCACTAAAGTAAAGAGTTCAAGGCAGTTTACGGCGTAACACCCCCGAGGGATTACGCTGTAACATATACTAGTGAAGAAATGATTCATCACACCTTTTACAGCATAAAGCATCTCCTACTTAACGCTGCAACATTCAAATTTATAAGGGATGACTTATTCGAGTCAGCGTTACAGCATAACATAGGTGACAAGGTTACGCCATAACATCATTTTAGCCTAGAAGATTGGAAACTTACGTAGCAGGGTTACGGCGTAACATCTCATAAGGGTTACGCCGTAACAGTTTTGATTTATATAAATAAAGCCCTCATCCGGCTCATTCAGCATCACTCACTTCCACAACTTACTACACAGCTAAAAGGGGTGATCCAAGCCCCCAAGGTTCGAAGCATTTCGTCAGAAGGTCCAAGGGAGAAGTCACTTTACTTAATACTTGTATTTAATCGTTCATAACATTCACTGTAAGAACAATGATGATTGCAACCATGATTACCTTTTCTTTAATTCTTGCATTTCTGTTACCATAAGAGGCTAAGCACTCTAAGTGCTGGCCTAACCATGTATTTACTATTGTTAAAAGTATTGTTTCATGTTCAATTATGGTTATGTTAGATATCCTTATAGCCTTTCATTGATCCTTGTGTTTTGGTAGTATAGAGGGTGGCTTAGATCTTGTTAATCCTGATATTAGACTTAAACCCCCTCCTTCCTTCTTTCCCCCCTTTTCCTTCTTCCCCCACCCACCCCTCCTCCTTTTTTTTTTATTTTACTCCCCCCCCCATCACCCTTGTTTCCTTTTCCCCCCTTTTTCCCCTCTCACCTCTTCACTACTTACCCCCACCCCTTCCCCCCTTACTCCCCCCCCTTCCTTCCACCCTTCTTCCCTTTTCCCACCCCCCCCCCCTTCCCCACTTCTTCACCCCCCCCCCCCCCCCTTTTTTTCCCGACCTCCTCCCCTCCCCTGACTACTCCTTTACAGTGTTTAAACCTGAGATTAGCAGGGTACTAGGGTAGCTTGACACCTATCCCTAGTGTAGAAATTGGCCAAATTACCGCCTTTTCCATATTAAAAACTTAAAAAGCGCAGGAACTCTTTTAGAGGGGGGTTAATAATCGGTTTAGATTATAGATTGGTCTTAAGGATAGTTGGGTTTTAACCACTACAAACTTGGATGCCCTGCTCGTGTGATCGTAGGGGAATGTGGGATCGCAGAGTAAGTATATGATAGACCTTAAATGCCAATTCAGGTCTGTCGATATTAGAACTACTAATGGAACTAATAATTGAACATTGCATAGGAAAATGTAATCATAGCATTAGTAGCAAAATGGTTAGGCTAGCACGCTTTTCTCCCTGAATTCTTCTATCGCTTTACTTTACTGTATTTACTTTTTTGTAGTTATTAAAATCAACTTAAAGCCATTTTAAACATGACATAATAAAGCTAAAACTAATAAACCTTAGCTCTTGGGATGACCTCAGATTTACCAAACTACTACACTATATATGACCGGGTACTCTGCCCGTTAGTACGTGTATCGATAGACGAGTTTTATAAAATTAAAACTTGGCATATATTTAATTAAAACAATTTTACGCATCAGTGTTATCAGCCAATTTGACAATTAATTTAGTAGGAATCAAGTCTCCTAATCCTAGGGTAGTATAGGTCGAATAAGGCATAACACTTACACTTGCTCCAAAATCAGCTAAGGATTTATAACACATATTTTTAATGAAACAAAGTAAAGTAAAACTCCCTGGGTCTTTTTTCATTTTGAGGCAAGGCTTTGCTAAGAGGCTTTACATTAGTGTAATGAGCTTCCAGATCTTTTTCTCCATCAGTTTCCTTTAATTCGTCCCAGTGATCATCATTCAAGCGACTTGGAGAAGGTCCAATTGTTTTCTTTGACTCAGAAAATAAGTTTATATTTTGTAGGTTTGATACGGTTTATTGGATAGCATCAATACGACGTATTGAAAGCTTCTCAGTTTCAACAGAAGTAGAAATCATCTCATCATTAACTTCAGCTTAACTTTAGTCGGGCTTTGTAAATTCCCATATAATTTTTTATCCAAAATAATGCTTATTTGCCTGACTTGGATCTCCAAAGACTTAATCAAGGATTTTGATAATGCGAAATCTATGAAGGCTCGTAATTCCTTGGTCAAGTTGGTGTTTTCATCAAGCCTTTTTGCAATCTTGGCCTTGAACATGCTTAAAGAATCTTCTAAAGTAAGCTTCGTCATCGTCTCTTGTAATCTCTTCTTCCAAACTAATTCTCGAGATCAATAATAAGGTTGAGTAATTAGAAAACTAGAACAATCAAGACCAGTTATCTTGAGAAGCTTCCTATCAAATTGTGATACTCGTTCTAGGACTTTGAAAGGTTAAATGAGTTCTCTGAACTCCTTGTAACTTACTACCTGCAACAAAGGACAAACAATCAGTACTATATGTAACATCCCCATATTTGACATATAGCAGCGGAAGCTAATTTGGGGTATTACTTCATGAATCAACAGTCATAATCATAGAAAATGACTCAAAAGAGACGTTTTGGAAAATTTAGTTATCATTCAATTGTATATCAGAGTTTTACAAAAGAGGTCCTAAAATACATTGAAAACGTAAAGTTTAAATGATAACAAGATTGGACGTCCTCAAGTCCAATGCCACTCCATGCCATAGATTGCTCAATTACCTGAGATAAACATGCTAAAAAGGTCAACACAACGGTTGAGTGAAATTCACAGGTTTGAAATATAATAATTGAATACAAGTTCAATAGTGGGTTACATTGTTATACACCCATAGTTTGTAATAATTGTAATTGCATTTACAATTATCATAGTAAACAGTATTATTGCATTTAAGCTCATACACCACTCGGATAACATGAAATACTAGTGACTTTGGTGAGGATACATAAGCCCTCATGAAAGGGATAACTTGCCAAAGTTACCCATTTAATCAATATAGGGCTATTGGTACTGATAGGTGTAAAGACACTTATCGTTTGTACCTAAAATAACCCAATTAAACCCAAAACAGACCAAAAATAGCAAAAATATGCTTGTATTTGTGTTTTGTGTGTGCAGGTATGGATAAGTAAAAAATCACAAGAAAACAGTCAAAGTCGAGCAAGCACGGACATGAGAATCAGAAGAGTACAAAGAAGCCAAGCCTCAGCCCAAAGCCTTAGCCAATTTTCATCTACAAGGGCCAATCTTGAAATTTCCGAAAGTTATTTATAACTTGAAAAGAGAAAAAAGAACACAAGGACCAAATGTGCAAACTTCTCAAACTCCAACAGTTTTAACTGTCGAAGAAGGAGCGGGAAATTTTTACTGTTCCACCCATCTATTTTGAGTCCCAAAATTATCCTCGCTATCAATTTTAGAGGGCTAATGCAAAGTAAACGGGTGCGTTGCGTCAATTCACAGGAGCTCAAGCACAAATGCAAGGACAAATTAGTCTAATCAAGGGGATACTTATCCTAGCTCAAGCTCAAAGGCCACGTAATCAATGGAGAAGCACAAATTTATGTGGGTTTTGTGCTAAACTCACTCACAAAACTAACACAAACGTCACATCAAAGAATGCAACTGGCAATCCTTTGGTGATCCACAAATTATCTAACGGCTAAAATGATGATCAAATGTTTGGAAGAAATGATTTTGGCCTGTTTAAAAGTTTGCGCGAGCAAGGAAGTGGTCTAGCATGTTCAGCATTGGCACTATAAATAGGCTCATTCTCTCACACACACAAGAGTGTCAATTTTAGTTTTATTATTTTTTTAGCTTAACTTCGTAATTTTTCTTAAATGTAGTTTTCCTTTTTCAAGTATTGTAATCAGCTTCTTTAATTAATGAAATTCAGTCTTTAGTGTTTTAAATCTCATTTTCTAAGCTCTCATTTAAAGTTATAAGCTCTCTTAATAAGCTAAGTTGTCTCAATAAGCTAATAAGCTCATATTAAGCTCTTTCAGTCTATAAGCTGAAATAGAGCTGTTTGAATTCAGAATTAATCTTATCTAAACCTTAAAACAGTTTAATCTTACATGGATCTTATTGGATTAGAGCTTTTGGAAGGGGATCTTAACTTGGAAGAGATCCCAAGGACTTATACTCTAGCTTATTCATAAGCTAGAGAGCTTGTAGCTGCCTTTATTGGTTCCTTTTGTTTAGCTAAAGGATCAAGTAAGTTTCTCTTTCATTTTCCTTTAATCCTAGCTTTAAATAATGTTATCATTGCTTTCTATATTTAGATCTGCTTATTTGCTTATTCTCTTTTCTTATTAGTGCTTATTTGAGTTTTATCTAGCTAAATCATCTTAGTTGTTTATCTGTTTTCAATTCTCTAAGTTTAAATCATAGATTTTCATATTATTGTCTTAAAAACTCATAAATCTAAAAATTATTAGGCTTAATATTTTGATCTTAGATTAAGGCTTATTTAGTTGTTAAGTTTTGTTAATTAAGTTTGTTTTAAGCTAGTTTTTATCTGGTATTTAGGCAATTATTCATTAATTTATCTTAAAAAGCTTTTCTCAAATTCTGTCATATTGATAAAGGGGGGTTGGATAGTGACTCTTGATTTTGCTATGCTGTACTACCTCTGTTAGTATGGCTGAGCCTTTACACTACCAGTACTAACCATAAGTTAGTACTGTTAGCTTAGAATATTCAGTAGGATTTAAGTTTAGTTTTAGCTTATTAAGAATTTAGTTTTAGTTTTCATTATTTAGCTTATTTCATTGCTTATTTTGTTCTTAAAAACCAAATTGCATCAGCAGTACTTTCAAGTGAAAGTACTGCTGAACTTTTTACACTAGCAGTACTACATCAGTATTTCAGCCTTAGTTTAGAACCGTTAAATTTTAGGGATCTAGTTTATAGAAAATTTAGTAGGACTTAGTTTTAATATAGGCTTAATACGTATTTTAAGTCTTAATTGCAATTTCTAGCTTATTTTCCTAGTTAAAATTAGCTGTCAAAAGTCATAAAAAACCTGAAAACTCCAAAAATAGTACTTAGAGTCCTTAGGATTTAAATTTGTTAATTTAGCTTATGGGTCTATATTTTCTAGCTTAATTAGATAGATTATAAGTAAGTTTAATAAGTCCTTAAAATTTTAGAGTCTAGTTTAGCTTTTTAAGCCTTTTAGCTCATTTGGATTGTGTGTTTCTTTGCTTATTTCCTAAGTTTGCTTGTTTCATGCTTAAGTTCAGTAGTTTAAAAGCTCTCCTAGCTTAGATTTCTTTGCATTTCTAGATTAAGCACATCATAAGCTTTCTAGATCACTTTTCCTTTTTAGAATTAAGCTTAATTTGAGTATTTTTATGGCGTTTTCAAGTGAAAAATAGCTCAAAACCTCACTTTCTGTTGGTTATACGAAATTAGCCTCTCTATCAGTTATTTGAGATTTTCAGTAATTGCTTTTTATTAATTTTGTTCCCACCACCCACGCACTCCTCCCCTCCCTCCCCCCCTACAAACTATGATCTTTGAGTTTTTCATAATAAGCACTTTTCAAATTTTCACCGTAATTCGGGCCTTAGCTTGTTATCGGGGTAGTTTCTCAGGGTAGATAGTGTAACTTTAAATTTAGTATTTTACTAAGTTGGTCCCTCCGTCAGTTTGTTAGTTTCCCCGTTAGTTTCTTAGGTTTTTGCACAATTAGTCCTTAAGTTAGTAGTTAATTAAGTTTAAAAGTTTTAATTAATAATTAGGTTTAAGTTTTAATTAGTTTAATTAAACTTTTATAAAAAGATTAACTTGCTTAATTGATATTAATTGTTGCTTCTTTATTTCGGCTGTTGAATAGGCTTATTGTGTGTGTTCTTTGCTTCATTCAAATCAGGATCCGAACTTAAAACGTGGTTTTAATTTCACTATTCATTGGGGAAAACGACCCGGGTGATCATACTTGCCCGGTTTAATATACGTATTATATATTATATTATATATATTTTTGAGAGTGAATTTTATCAAGGGTAACTTGGTAATCTTCTTAATTTCTCTTTTTTTTTTTTTCCTATTTTTTTTTTTTCTATTAGGATTATATTATTTTGTGATATATTTTAGGTATATAAAACTGCGAATCAGGTACCAAAAGTATAGGCACACCAACGGGAGTGGTCACACCCCGATAGATCTATCCACAATATTCGCGTTCACTCGCAAGTGACTAATGGTTCATGATTAAGAAATATTGGCAGTGCAGGCAAACTTAGGCAATAATATATCAGGATAGCATACAGTTGGAAAAACACTTGTATTCATGGTTTATAGCATGTATCTCCCCACGGAGTTTAGAAAACATGTAAGTGGAATACCTTAGTTCAGGGAAATCGATTGATGTCAAAAGTGATTAGATGGTGTTAAGGCTTGTCTCGCATCCTGAGTTATATATATGTCAGTCTTAGTTTGATTATTACTTCATAAAGCTTTATGACGTTTTATTTAGTTTATTAGTTTATGAAAACATCTAACAACATGTTCGGGCTATCATATCCAGAGGTCTTGTAGTTGAGACGTTTCGTCGCGCTCTCGCTAGGACACTTTAAAATCGTAAAATCCAGGAACTCGTCAAACACGTTACCAAATGAAACCCGTCACATGAAATTCCCTTAGGTAACGATGTCCCTAGTAACGTGGTACGTTATAGATTAAATGATAAGATTTTATCATTTTAAGTTTCTTCAAAAGCTAGAGGATGATAAATTATGTTAAATATATAACATAATTATTTTATAGTGTTTCGATCGACGAATGATAACGACAAATGTGTCAGGTTATAATAAAATCGAGTCTTATAATATTTAAATATATTTTTATAATTTATATAAAAATATTACATTTTATACCTTTAAGAATGTAAAATGACAATATATACCCTTGGTTTATATATATTTACAAAGTTAATCCTTTTAATATAACTTTTAAAATCTTTAAACCTTTAACTTTCAAGTATGACAAAACAAACCCCTGAAGTTTAACTTTAGAATAATTACATTTTTGGCCTAAAAGTTATAAAGTTTCATAATTTACAATATATACCCCTTTGCATGAAATGTTTTGCGTTTTTAGTCCAAATTCCATAATTTTTGTATTTTTGATCTTGAAATCAATTTTGCAAGTTATAGCTTATTATTATAAGCTAAAATAAGTAACTTTTATGAGCTTATAGTTTATTAAAAGAGCTTATTAGCTTAAAAATCAAAATGGGTTCATTTGGTTTAAAAAGATTAACCCGATGGGTTCAAGTCTTTAAGATTAGTTTTTAAGTTTATAGAAATGATAAAAGAGCTTATAAGAATAGCTTATAATATTAGCTTATGGCTTTTAGGGCTTAAATTTTATGAAAATAGCTTATTAGGGTTGTAGGGTGCGCTTTAGGGCACGGTTTGGTTTAGGAAAACCAAACATGTTGCTTAGCTTATTCAAATGACTAAAACAAAGTTCATACAAGGTCTATAATGATACAAGAGCTTATAGAATAAATTATGGGACTTACAAGTACACGAATGGGATCAAAGATGATGAAATGGATTGAATGAGCAAATGAGATCTAAAAATTTTGAATCAATGACTTATCTTCTTGTTTCTTGGATTCTATGTGGCTTATACTTCCTTCTTAGTCTTCTATGGCTTGGTTAGATTATTATTTTGAAGTTATATGAAGTTTTGATGGTGAATTGAAAGTGTGTGATGTATGCGTGTATATATAGGGCTAGGGAAGGAGTGGTGGCCAAGTTTTCTTGAAGTGGTGACCAAGGTTACTTGGAGTAGGGACCAAGGGTTGCAATTGTGACTATGAAGGGCTAGGAAAGTAGTTTAGACAAGTGTTGAGAGGTGTATAAGGGTTCGGTTAACAAGGGGTGACAAGGGGGTGTTTTCTTGGTGAGCAAGGGTGTGACAAAGGTGTGTGGGTGCTAGGTTGGTGACAAGGTGGTGACAAGTAGGCTAGCAAGGTGGTGGATCATGGTGGTGAGTGCTAGCTTGCTTGGTTAGACCTAGTTCGAAACTAGTTAGGGTGTTTTGGGTCATTAGGGTTTTCGGGTTAGGATTTATGGTTTTGGACGAGCTAGGGTTTTAAGATTAGGGAGGAAAATGTTTAAATGTTGTGCTATAAGTGTTTGTAACTCATGTTGAAAAGTTTGTACAAAATCTAGAAGAAAAATGAAGGGAAAATAAGCTAGTTTGAATTTATGCTTTATTGGCTTGTACATTGAGCTCAAATGAGTTGTACTTTGATTTAGGAGGGAAAATGTAATTTAAATATTATGTATTGATCACTTGTACACATGCTTGAAGGCTTGTACATTCATTTTGTATGTAAACATTACATGAAGATAGGGTTTTGATTTAAACGTTAACGTATAAAGTTTGTTTTATAATACCGTTATAAAAAGTACGTTAAATAGATAACGTATGGTAAAATGGTGATTAAAACATATTGCTTGACATAATATAACATTTACTTGATATAAACGTTGATAGAGTTGGCATTGGTGGTTGCGTGAGCTCGTTTACTTTGGTTATGCAAGTTACGCATAATAGGTGGAATAAAGCAAAAATATTCCCGTGAAAATGGTTGTACTTAATTTAATAAGTAGATATTACATTGATGAAAACTGCACCTAATTTAATAGAAGGATAATTACATTGATGAAAATTGTAGGTTGTTATAGTATATGCTTCGGAAGAAGGTATATGATAAAGTACGAAAACGGAATACAAAAATTAAGAGTCTGTTAATGTATCAGATAGTCTATACGCCGTATTCAATTATCCTGAGTATGCCGTATGGACTTTATGAATAGAATATGCTGTATTGATTAAGAAAATTTATACGCCATATCCATAGGGATGGATACGTCGTATTAGTTTGTAAAAAAATTTACAGCGTACTTTGAATAATGCAGAAGAAAAACACACAAAACCACAATATGCAAATGTATACTCAATGCAGAAATTAAACATAACAAAACAAAACATGAATTATGCAATATTAATTCTAACCTAAACTAAACACTAATAAACTAAGGAATTAAACAACCTTCACTACTGCAGCGGTTATTTTCCAAAAACCAAAAACTTGATGTGTCGTTGTGCGTAGGTATTATTTGTTATCAAGTTTTACTATTTATTTTATGCCGACTATACCTAAAAACAACACTTTAACGGGCAGTGTACCCGGTCAAGATGTAGCTTCGTTGGTAAGTAGGGTGTCGATCACTAAGAGCGAGAGCGTTAATATCTAATCTATCAGTATTTTAGTTATCTAATTAAACCTAAAACTAATGCAAAAGGGGGATTTTTTAGCCTAAGAGACTGACATAGTTTTAGGTATCTAACTTAAGGTTTTAATGACAATTAACACATACAAGGCGATAGACAGAAGATAAAGATGCGGTAAAGCCTAATGTAAGGGAAACGTATTAATATATTAATTCCAATTAAAACGCAGGTTTATTTATTTGTGCATAGATTACTTATCTTGAGGCGGCATATCATTCCTAGATTTAGGCGGTACTTCTTCCTAAAACGTAGACAAGCTAATTCTGTCACAATTAGACGCATCCACATAAAGCATCCTTTTTATTGATTATAATCTATCTTAGGGATTAAAGCAGTGGTGATCTTGTTAAACCCTAGCTCATAGAGACTTTACTAACTTACTGCTTACGGTAATTTATATAAGTGGTAGTTCATAGTCCAAACTAAGCCAAGGGAATCGGAATGTTATTTGTTAGAATCATTCTAGGTCACCTGCTAGTCTAACTTGTTCACTAAAAAAAAACCATAGAAAAAGTTTAAGGCACTATCCGATACCTAGTTAAGATACAAGCGATATCCTTAGACAACGGATTTAGCAGGACTTTATTTGTGATCTTAATTCCACCTATATAAATTACTATGCGAGAACTATCCAATATCTAGTTAAGCTACAGGCGATATCCTAAGATACGAATTGAACGCATATTAAAGCACATAAACGAGTATCATGTGATAAACATAATCAATAACCAATGATAAATTAAGCGATCGAGATAAACAAACCAAACATTGAAATCTTCATAAATATGGCTAATACCTAAAGGTATCAGCCAATAACCATTGTGATGAGTACAAACATAATAATTGAATCAAACAAGGTAAACTAACCAAGTTAAATGAATGTTACCAAATATTGAACGATTATCAAGAGTATATGAATTACAAGGGTTCCTTATGGATTGAAGCATGTTCTGCACCTTCTTGGCTTCTTTTGTCTTCTGAATATCGACTTTGGTGGTTAAAATCATCCTTAAAACTAAGTTTAGGATTTTGTATTTATATAGTCTGGAAACAGGTCGATACAGCGTATTGGGGATTTCTTAGAGTAGGGACCACGTTCGATATCTTTCAGAATATTTTATTTCCATAGCTTGAATACAGCGTATAAGATTCTCTGGATACGACGTATTGATCTTATTTCCTTCGTGGTCTTTTGTGAAGTGTAGGCACAGATACGCCGTATCTTCCTTGATGGATATGGCATATTGGATGTCAGAATTCGTTTTCTTCATATTTCTTTGTTTAAGCTCCA
>BQNB010154996.1:0-15449 GCA_026074375.1 Tanacetum coccineum
TATACATGATTTTATACATGCTTTTATACACGTTTATATAAACGGTTTTATACACGTTTTTATATATGTTTTATCATACTTTTTATACACGTTTTTATACACATTTTATACGTGTTTTTATACATGTTTTTATACATGATTTTATACACACATTTTTGTACACGCTTTTATACATGGTTTTATATACGCTTTTACACACGTTTTATGTACGTTTTTATATATGTCTTATTATACATTTTTATATAAGTTTTTATGCACGTTTTTCTACGCATTTTATACACGTTTTTTGAAATCGTTTTATACATATTTTTATACACGTTTTATGTACGTTCTATAAATATTTTATTATACGTTTTTATATAAGTTTATATGCACTTTTTATACACACATTTTAATACATGTTTTTATACACGTTTTTATACATGTTTTTATAAGTATACAAAGGTGCATAAAAATGTGAATAAAAACGTGTATAAAAAGGTGCATAAAAACGTATATAAAAAGTTATAAAAAACGCATATAAAAACATGTATAAAAATGTGCATAAAAATGCATATAAAAAACGTATATAAAAACATATATAAAATCGTGTATATAAACACATATAAAAATGTGTGTATAAAAGCGTGTAAAATTTTTAAAAATAATCAGTAAAGAATTTATTTTTAAAATTTTTTGAGTTAATTACAAACGACCGTTAGTATAGAGGACTAATGTTGCAAACAGCCGTTAGTATAAATGACTAACGTTGCAAACGACCGTCATTTGTTACCTGTTAATGCAAGTTTCTTTAAGCATAATGACACATTTAAGAATTCAAGAAGCATAATGAGTTATCTCCAAGAGGACATAAAGTATTTTTAGCATTTATCTTTTTTCTAAAAATGATTGAGTCGTATAATGCAACGGTCGTACAAGTCTAAAACTGAAAAAGATAAGCTTGATGTCTACATGGTGGAAGATGAATCTTTTTAACATTTTTTTATCAATCTTATTATTCAGTCATGTAAACTTGTTGTAATAACATGAAAACAAACGTAAGAGATATTTCTTTTATTATGTTTTCCTATGCAAGTTTTTGGGTAAAATTATAATATCATATGATGATTGATTAGTTTCAGCTTCCACTTTCATGTTTGAATTAGGTAAATAAAACACATGAATCGTGTGGTAACTACAAACTCTTCAATTATGCATACGATGACACGCCTTACTGAAAACTACCTATATGTACAGCCACAACTTTATGTTAAATCGTCCACACTTTTGCTTTGATGGTATGAAACTCAAAGAACCGCGATCTTTTGAAGTTGGAAGACATTACATTTCTTTTAAACAGACCTCCATAGTTTTGTCTATACATCATATATGAGACAGGAATCTCATTTTTGTTACGTAGTGTTTTGTATGATGTAATGAAAGTTGGAATGGAAACGGTTATTACGATTGAATGGAAAAATCTTATTTGTTTACAATTATACAATGTAATGTTTCATTCCATATGCGGCCCCTCCTTTTTTTTCATTACGTCCGTAATGTAATCAAAATTACATAAAAGTCTACCATTAACTAACCACATTACCTTATTAACTATGAACATTTTAGTCTTTTTCTTATCGATTGCATTACGTCCTATCATACCAACCAAACATTATTAATAAGAGTAATGAATTATTAAATTACATCATTTATTCTATTACGTTGCTTATTCCATTCATTTAATATTTCATTACATCCTACCAAACGAACCCTTAATGCTTGTATCCATTGCATAACTTCCGTATCGTCCATAATGTTGAATGAGAAGCTGCGCTACATCACAAGTACCAGAATGTTAAATGAGAAGCTGCGCTACATCACAAGTACTCGTGACTCATGAGTCAAGACTTGGTGGTAGCAGATGTCTATAGAATTGAAAATTCTGGATGCATTTGTCAGTTTGCACTTGGTCAACATTAAGAAAACGGCCTTGATTTTTAAGTCTGTTCTAAGCGGCGCCTCGCCGTCAAAGTGTCACCTGCTGTAACCATTCATTTCCACACAAATACATGCTAGCGTCTCACTTTCCACATCTATTACAGTTGCAGAGGATTGTTCCAGAACCACATTTTTGGGGTCCAACATTGGCAACAACCCTAATGTTTTGGCACGTTCAAGCTATAAAATTAAAGTTGACATCACCATCTGTTAATCTGTTTCTTGATGCGACAATCTCTTTCCATTATTAGATATTTTGAGCAAAATCTAAATGCTATCTTTAGTTGAAAAGTGTCGACAAAAGAAAAAGATAAAACTAACACAGAAAGTTGGCTAGAGTTTGAGACTTTTAAAGAGAACCCAAAGATTATACAATCCTTTTCATATCTAAACTCAAGTGCTTGGTCTTCTGCTCGGAACCTAAAACGTTATCTTTATAGGCTGTTGAAAGGGGAATAGCATTTGGTGTACCCAAAAGCACAGAACAAAAGAAATCTGACGCCCTTTAAAGGCCAAGCCTGGTCTTAAAGCATCAGGGCCAATCCTTAACATGAATTACAACCGTCTTGTGACAAGGCCAGTCTATAACCACGTCTCACGCCAACAGACCTGTTTTGTAACTGCCATTTGTGCTTATCTAAGTTGAAGTAATATTCATGCTCCAAGCAGAAATAATTGCAATACTGCATCAACTGACTAATGTATCAAGCTTTGTAGAACAAAATTAAGGAATATAGCACACGGCAATCTACATCATGCTTTTCTGCCTTTCTTACTTTGTCAGGACTCACAGAGGATATAGCAAACCAACAGAGGGTCTACACAAAAACTTTTTCATTCTTATAATATGGTTTAAGATTTCGTATACAAACAATAAAGAAACAATATGACACAACAGAGGAAAAAAGACAAGGGCTACAAATATATACGAACTGCTACTAGTTAAACTCACAATTAGTTCGTGTTCTAAGATAGTTTAAGTGCCATTTCATGGAGAAGAGCTCGTTTTTGAGATGCACTAATTACGTGATTTGTTTCAGCGTGTGCTAGCACATCAGCGACTATAGCTGCTGCATGGCCCAGTGGTTCCTCTCCAGACCTTTTCAGCATGAAGGCCTACTCAACAGCATGCCCAGCACAATGAATCAGTAATTGAAAGAAAAGATTCATTTGTCTAATTTTATTCTTTCTAGCCAAATGTAAGAAATAGGTGAGTTACTGCAGATGCAGTGATGTAAGAATTTTTGGCCACTATAGCTTGGAAATACAATTACGGGGGAGTTTGAAATAGATTATGCGACACTGAACAGTCAGAATCAGATAACAAGTTCATACAACAGGGGCAAGATATAGAGTTTGCATGTGTGTTTACTGTTTATAGTTGGTATAATACTATAATCAAATGATTACTTGTTTGGGCAACTAAAAGATTAGGATTATCCGATTATTCAAGTAACTAATAGAAAGAAAGGACAATGTATGTAGAGGCCATCCATTATTTTAATTAGAGTAAGTAAACCATAATTATATATCTTTCTTTTTTCTTAACACGTTTAAAATAGACAGAAAGGGCAATGTATGTAGAGGCCATCCAAGTATATTATAACACGTTTATAGGCTACCATATATATCTTCCGGCCAAAAATATTTTTTGCAAGATGACGAAATGTACAAAAAATTTATCCATTTACATGTTGACACCTCATCAAATACATTTTTTCTTTCCAAAAATTTTGAGTGGGGGTGTGTTGGTAGCAGAAATGGTACTGTGGTAAGTTATAATTTCTGGCCCATTTCCAAAAACTAGCCAGTGGAGGATTACCTACAATTTGATTCGAACTATATATTAGAAGAGAGAAAAATGAAAGAGAGAGAGAACCTGGCCATGATGAGAAATGGTCAATGTGCATGGAGACTGCATCCATGGTTCACCGTCTATTTGAACAGGCAAGGGAGCAAGAAGCTGAATTTTAATGTTCTGCCCTTGCGCAAGCCTTCGAGCTCGAGAAAGTCCAACCTGGAAAATAGTCAGAATAATCATTCATTAGATTTAATTGGTTAAACAGACTAATAGAAAAAAAATGTATTGTTGATTTCAGATTTTTTTTTTTTTTGAAAAGGGGTGCGTGTGTGTGTTTGGGAGGGTATGTAGGTAGACAAATTCTTTCTATATGGGAGTGTGTTTGTTGTTTAAAAGGGGACGTGTGTGTGTGAGTGTGGTTAATGCATTGAGAAATTGCTTATGTGAATTGATATTACCTGTAGCTTTCCAAGATGCCAGGTCCCTGATATGCTCACAACTTCCAGTATTCTATCATGCATAGATTGAGGATCAAAATTATCATAGTTTTCATCTTCATTCTGCCACAAGTCTACACCACCCATATAGCTGCCAATGTTGGCAACAAGAACACCCTCGGCATCCTGAAAGATGAATGCATAACTTGAATGAATAAATAAAAGGTGGAGCCGTTAACCACAAACACGAAACTTTGGTGTAACGACATGATTAAATCATTTTATAGGACAGAAAAAAAAGACATATTAGCACGATACTTTGGTGTAACGATATGATTTAATCATTTTATAGGAAAAAAAGACATATTAGCGGTCGGTTAAAGTAAGGTCAGTAAATTTCAGATTGTGCTTTTAAAATGTACTTATAGGATTTAAAGTGCATGTCATAAGTCTAATTATAGAAATGTTTGACAAGAAATGATGCTTTCAAAAACGAGTATCACATAGAAATTTTAAACAAGAATTGTATGATGAAAAATCAGAGATGTAATCAGGATAACAGAAAGTATGAATGAAGACGTTCTTCAATGTTTTTTCTCTAAGAAAAAACGTTAAACTAACCTCAGGGACCTCAATATCAACGCCATCAACCTCCACCTTAACTTGCCAAGGGTAATCAGCAAATGTTCTATCCATAATAGTCCTAGCACCTTCTCTAGCATACAAAACTTTATTCATGAACTGCAATCACACACAAAGTACTTTAGCTTCGCGAAGATAACTAAGCAGGAATAAAAACTGTTGTCAGTTGCCCCTTAAATCAAGTATAAGAAATACATGAACATTAAAAGCCATTTAGGCATTAACGAACTATGCGTGAATACAATATGCAATGTTAAAGTGATTCACTTGCATATTACTAAACATCAGGTGTTAAACAGACAGTTGATCTGACCAAATAGGTAACCCCTGTGCCCCACCCCCAGTTCTGCCATAATGAAAAGAACGATATTAGAAACATATATAATAAACTGATTTGAAAATCCAAAATTGTCTTATATGATGCATGAGAGAGTGGTATGTTATCAGAAAGAAGTAGCTTAGTTAGTATATCAAATACACATGTTCTTTTGACAGTTAAAACTATATATTTTATGTGCCAACTTGAAGCATTGAACAAAAAAAGGCGAAATACAAAAGTTGATCACAATTAAATGCCGGCATAATCTAGAAGTAACAACTGTATAGGACTATAGGTGATCAACCAACAAGGTTCGATCCATTTCATTATATACTTGGTTCACCATTTCACTATATATTTGGGCCGCTACAAAGATCCTTTGTAGGTATCTTATAAACAATCATTCATAAGATTGTTACCAGATATTTTGGCCAATGTGTACGAACTTGTTTATTGTTGGGTTGGGACCACGACAAAATAAAGGCAGTGCTTCTTTTGTAATAATTTCCTACTACCAGATCCAAAGAGAGCGCACATCTCAAGCCCAGTAAGCATTCAAGTGAAAATAACCAAATAAAGGGATGCATACCTGGTTATAGAATTTCTCAGGATTCTCCTCCCTCAGATTATGAATTTCTAAAGCAACCTTCGCATCGCATCCTACCCCTGTAATATGTTTTAAGAGCATCCATGATTATAACAGAATAAGATATAACAAGGCAGTAAACACTTGAAAAACATACAATCACTAGTGTAATGACATTTGCTTTTTTACTCGTAAAAATAACTATTTGCCAAAAGCATTAACAAAAAAACATTTGAAAAACAAACAAGTACGCAGGTCAACCCAACCTGCACTTCAATCCATAGTAAAAAGTGACCCAACCTTCCCAACCTGCCCATCTTGCTATCTCTGATTTACACAACACTTCAGGTTCACATACCCAGACATACATTCTTCAATATAACCAGTATGTGCCTAGAAACCCAATTGCACATGCCACCCTCTGAAAATACCACGAAATCACACTTAGAAAATGGGGTTTAGGATGTGTCACATACCAAGGTAATTATTCATAAATTTTGGGGCACGAAGCTGCTTTCCCTTCTGGGTGGTTATAGAAATCTTCCAACGATCAAGAATGGTCACAGCAGCATGTTCTATGTCATGAAGCGTTGTGCAGAGGCCTCCCTGTTTCTCTAATGTTCCCAAACCACCTCCCCAACCTAACACTCTTGCCAAGTCATTTCCAGTTCCAGCAGGTAGAATCGCAACTGGCGGAGGAGAAACAAAATTTTGCTTTTCAATGGCATCCAATACCCATCCAACCGTTCCATCACCTCCGCATATAAGAATTTTGAAATGGGGTACTTTTCTAAATAGATAAAGACCAACTTCCGGCCCCTCTGTGGAGCTCAACTCGAAAACCTAAACAAGATAAAAACAAGTGGGATTAAGAGGCATACCCTCTACAAGAAAAGATCAAAAAACCAATTAATACGCTCAATTCAACGACAAATAAACGTGTCACGTAAGATATAAGCACTTGCATCATCTGCCTTGATGATGAGCAAACATTACCACTTGTCTTTTAGAAGAGAGTATATGATTACCTGATTCGTGTGTTTCAATTCACGGATAACCAGTTTCTAGTGTTTGGGTATGGTGAAACTGCTTTTGTTATCTGGTTACTAATGGGTTTTGCAGAATCAATTTATCATTTGGTCAAATAACCAGTTCGCATAGCAAATTTTGAGTAGCTGTTACAAAACTGTTATGACTGTCTAATTATTTAGGAAGTCATTTTACATGTGAATGCCTAATAATCAGAATTTTGCCTAAGAATCCAACAGTTGATATTAACTTCAATCAGATGAAGCACATCCAAACACTCTTCCAGCCCAATTTTTGCAACTAATTATGTAATTCTGATTAATCCATAATACATAATCGCTTTTAAGTACAAAGCCAGCCCGGCACTCAGATTACAAGAAATTAAAATTAAGGTTACGAATATCTATGTCACAAAATGGCAAAAACATCAGGTGGAATCAATGCAATAGATAGAACACAACCTGTCTATTTAGAAAAATAAGTTTCAGCCTCATATTAAGACACCTGATTCCTAAGAATACCACTATTTACAATTACGCATTCATTCTCTTTTTAACAGCTAAAAGGGATCTAGATTTTTAGAATCGCAAAAAATCAATAAACCTGGCTATTGGAAAAAAAGTAAAATAATGTAAAATCGAAAACACTCATGGAAGAAACATCCTCGAAGTATTTTGACACCTTATGGTGCACTAACCTGAACAGGGTTCAAGAGGATATTCATTCGTAGCCTGAGTGAATCTCCTCGCTGAGCACCGCTCTTCTTGTTAATGAAGACTAAGAGAGGCCTTGCGTCTGGACCCAAATCAGTCAACTCATACTTCTGCTTCATCCCTACTATGTAGGCCTCGTCTCTCTGACTATTTGATGTGCTTCTCTTAAAACTCAGTTTTCGACCAAATGTCTTAACCACATGACCATCTTGGGGTTTATATGTACCCTCTATGTTTGGATTCCCATTTTCTTGTGGTCCATTTGAGGCGTCATTTACTAAATTAGTTTCTGTCGTACTTGCTGTAGAAGATTCCCCTACACTACCGTTACTGATTTCCACCGGGACTTCGTTTCCTTTCTTTGTTTTCTTACTTTGGTTTCTAATACTTGCACGTACAGAAGATGCAATCTCATTAGCTCCATGGGTAATAGAACTCAAGATTCCACCTGATGAAGACCGACTCAGTTCCCTGACATGAAGAGGTGACACAATCGACCTTCTAAAAGGACCCAAGTCACAAACATCGCCTGTATCACTATAGAAGCTACTATGACAGTCAACATGAACCAACCGCTGACACCATAAGCAACACCATGTTGGTGATCCACCAATAAAAGAGGCACTGCACGGCTCTTCACAATGGCTACAGAACGAGATTTCATCAGGTTGGTCAACCACCTCAGTCCATCGGATAGCCCATAGGTGCAAGATACGTGTAGAGCCAATCATAGATACACATTTACAATCTCTATGAGCCTTTGAGGAACAACTGAGGTGAGCTGCGGCCCCACATATTTTACATCGGTGAATAAAGCTATCTGAACCAGCCATGGGGCCAAGAGTCTGAGATGATGACACTGATTTTAAGCACACACAACAATTTAAGCTTTTCCCACGAGACCCAGACTCAAGATACCATGTATGAGCGGCTAAAGGTACTTTGCTTCTAGATTTTGGATCTTTCTTTTTTCTTGTTGCGGTAGCTTTCATCAAACTACGACTGATGTTCCTTCTCCATTGGAAAGCGGTGTACACTATAGTTAGTATACCGATAATCCCAGCAATAAAGCAAGAGATGATGAAGACATTTGATTCTGCCAATTCAGATGGATTCTTATTTATCCATGCCGGTGGCAGAATCTCAGGCTGTCGGTAGTCATCCATTCTCTATAATCTGATACTATGCATTCCACAAGTTCCAATTCATGCTCTCATTCAATAGCATCATGAACTCGTATAGAACCAAATATATATAGATTAGTTTTGAACAATTTTACGTCTTCCTGCGGTCTTCAACAAACTTGATTTCTCAAAATAAAACTAAGAAGAATTTAAAAACGAAAATATATCACCTACAAAAACACAAGAAATTGTGTAAGCATGAGACAGAAAATACATAAATATAAATATGACAAAAATAATACATTTCAACAAGTTTGTCCATGCGTACACCCATGCCTCTCATTTATTTTCAGCAGATCAGTTGCTATCGACAAATCATAACAGGCTAGCATCCAATACCTACAAACCCCCTGGCCCCTACCTTGTTCACAATACACCAAATCTGCCCATTTTAAAGTACAATGTCACACTTCAATACTTACTATCTCATATAACAATAACAGATACGTGCTGGAATAGCTTACTTTTTTTTAAACCTTCCGAGATAACCTAACATCGTCACTACAATCAGACTCTCGTATCTATCTACCACAATAACCAAACACAATTAGAGCTCATGAGTATCATATGCACCCCCACCCACCCCTACAAACCAGAGAATTAGGCAGTAAAGTTATATCTAGAAACCAAAATCACCACCAATTCCCATCACCCATTGACTGAATCAAAGCAAATACCAAACTCCAATTTCTAGTGTTCCTATTCCAGAAACCACGTACAGTAACAGTAACAATTTACCAAACTCCAATTTCCACCGGAATCTAGTCATATTACACACACGTACAAGCATAGTAAAAACATTAGAAAGCGTAATTCCAATATAACAAACAATCAAACAAACAATTAATTACTGAAGCACAGAGACAGTAAAAGTTACCATTCACCAAACTATCCTAACCCTAATTTCGACCACAAAGCAAACCAAAACACAAACTGAACTTTAGGGTTTAGCGAAATTAATTTCTACTCTAATAGCGAAATTTACCAAACTCTAATTTTCACCAAGCTATTACAACGCTAATTGTCGCCACACAATTCATGCTAGGTGTAAACAACTCTGAAGTGGCTACGCCAACCTCCTGATCCCGTGTGGCGGTCAGTTGTGGATTAGTCGGCCAAAAGGCGGTTACCAAAGAAAACACACACAAATATACACATACAAAAAACAATAGAAACTACAAATATAAATAACTATTACTAGCAAAAAAACAACATATACAGTTACAAAATTGCATGATAATAATTTAACCCTAAACAAAATTGGTTAATATGAGAAAATTAAATAATGATAATACTTACAAAGTGAGTAATAATAATCGAATAAACAGCAAAAGATGTCTTGATTGGGGATGAAAAACCCTAAATCACGCAATAAAGCAAAAAAGTGAAACCACAATCGAGGTTATTCTAATTTAGTTATGGATCTGAGCTATATATACCTACACGATCATTTTATATTTTTTTAAATTAAAATTGTGGGGAATATATTTCTTTTTTTCTTTTTACAATTTGTTTAGGGAAAAAAAAGAAGATTCAGATTCTTTTTATTTCCAAATTTGTGTGCGCGCGATTTATTCCCTCCCCTCCCGAATTAAGTGGGCCGATGAAATGAGAAGGAAGTGGTGACGTGGATTTATGTGGGCCCTACTTGATTTGTTTTGGGTTGGGTTTGGAGAGGGTTATTGAGGAGCAACCATGTGGCGGTCACGTGGCGTCAGATGAATGTTTGACAGTCACATATTGCTATTTGAAATTTTTCTTTGCCAAAATATGGGACAATTATGGAAAATGTTATGTTTATATATGCAAGTATTTTGGTAAAATCTTCTAAAAGTTTAGGAGTCGTTTGGTTGGTGAAAATTATTAATGTTTTTCGTTTTTAAAATTTTAGAAAAGTGATTGGTTTTTTTTCTCAAGAATAGTTGAGAACGAGGTTCGTTACCTGCGTGCTGTCGCGGAGCGCACGTGACTGTTTTTGCAACGGATCGATAACACCAAGTATTATTTGTCAGTCGTTGCGACTCACCGTGCAATGAATCGATAGCCTCAAAGACTATTTCCGTAAATATTTTCAAATATATATTAAACTTCAACATTTTTTATAAAATCATACGCATGTGAGAGCGTTGCAATATTAGGGTCGTTTTGTTCACAGTTCGACGATCTTTCCAGTGACATTTTTTTCTCGAATAAATCGATAGAAATGCGCTCCAGATTTGATAAATAACGTTTGTTACATAAAAAGTCATTGGTAGGTTAAAGTTCAAGGTCGGGTTTGTAACGTCTAACATACTTCAGGGTGCGCTTTGTAAATTGTTTTTTTAAATAGATATATATTAAACTTCAACATTTTTTATAAAATCGTACGCATGTCCGAAGCATTGTAATATTAGGCGTGTTCCGTTCGCAATTCGACAATCATTTCAGTGACATTTTTTTCTGAATGAATCGATAGATGTGCACCATATTTGATGAATAAAGTTTCTTATATAAAAAAATCGTAAATAGGTTAAAGTTCAGGGTGCGTTTTGAAAATCGTTTTTTTAATATATATTAAACTTCAACAAATTTTATAAAATCGTACGCATATCAGAAGCATTGCAATATTTGGTTCGTTTTGTTCGTAACTCGACGATATTTTCAGTGACATTTTTTTCCGAATGAATCGATAGATATGAGCTTCATATTTGATAAATAAAGTTTGTTATATAAAAAGTCTTAAATAGGTTAAAGTTCAGGGTGCGTTTTGAAAATACATAATCTTTTTTACCTCGATACTCGTGCAATGGGGAATATTTTATTCCAAAAACTTGTTATTGTGCATTGCTCTTTTATATAATTATATAATATATAATTTTGAAAACCCGTTTATATTAAATTATATTTTTTCTTTTTAAAAAAATAAAAAGATGTTTAGATGAAACTATTTTTAATTATTTTTCTTTTCATAGCCAACTATTTTTTCATATTGGATCTTTGTACTTTTCATACATTGTTTTTATATTTTTATACATTTTCATCCGTTTTTATACGCTTTTATCCGTTTATATTTGTTATTACATTTTTTGTACTTTTTTTTACGGATGAAAACGTATAAAAACGTACGAAAACGTTCAAAAACGAATAAAATGGATGAAAACGTAAAAAACATATATAAAAAGATAAAAACGGATGAAAACGGATAAAAACATATTAAAAAGTACAAAAAGTATGTAAACGTAAAAACAGACAAAAACTTAGGAAAACATATGAAAACGGATGAAAACAGATAAAAACGGAAGAAAACATATAAAACGTATAAAAACGAATGAAAGCGTATAACAACAGACGAAAACATATGAAAACGTAAAAAACGGATATTGACGTATAAAGACGTACAAAAATGTATAAAAACGGATAAAACGTATAAACCAAAAAAAATAAAATTAATTACTAACGGCCGTTGGATGGTGGATGATGATACGAGATATTAAGGTTAGAATGGTGTATGTTTGATGTTTTATAGTTCCTGTTTCTTTTTATTGAGAATGAAAAATGTGATAATGATATGATGAACTTTTTAATTTTTTGGTTAAAATGTTGAAAAAAGTGAGGAGAATTCCACTTTTTTTTAAATGTTGAAAAAAAATGCGACTAAACAGATTTTTAATATTTTCCTTCTCAAATGAAAAATTTCTTGAAAAAAAGAGAGATTTTCATTCACCAACAAAAAACCGGCCTTTTAGTTTTTTAATTTTTATTCCTCGCTTCTAATAGTGGTCTTGCATGGGCATTATGTGCATCGGAGAACCGATATTACGGGTGTTACTGGGTGATTTTTTTCACATTTGTTGTGATCACACAAATAAGGTTTATCCCCCGCATAAACAAGTACGTTTCGTTATGGGGGGGGGGAGGGGGGGGGTGTTTTACCGGGAGCTAGCAGGCCGCGGGAGGGGGGTGGATGGCGGCGTGGTGTGTAAGGTTATAGAAGGGTATCTTGGATATTATCGGAGTATTTCTCTATTATTTGGAGGACATAGTATCCTACATATACTCACATTTATGGAGGGGACTCATGAACTGCACACACACATTTAGAGATCAATAAAAGTGTCGCAGTTACAATCAAATAAACGACCTATTGTACGGAAAAAAGGCTGCTGGACGAGGCTATCTATTCTAATCTCGCTGTCCATTCGTCGATTATCTACAAAACTATGAGTATTAGCACAATGCCGCTGTTATTTCTACATATATTACTTGCGCACGCTGACCACAGACTTCTACTGTCCTATGAGATCGATATTTTTTGACTTTTTGGCCAACTAATCCTTTGAATTTGTCTGACCATTTGTAGTTATTTTTTATCCCTGGCCTAATTTATCATTCCTTTTAATTAATACCTTTTTTATATATTTTTATATAAATTATTTTATTGTTTTTGCTAGTTGATAAATGGTCCATGCCACTTAATGCCTTTTAGTCTGGCCCGTTACAGCCCACAAATCAAATAGCGCATCCCACTTTTTTCGTCCGGCTCACCGTAAGCCATTTAGTGTAAAAAAATCAAATGTCCTAGCTCACTATTTTAGTCCGGCCCACTAAATAACACAGCAAATGTGCCAGCTCACTTTTCTAGTCCGGCTCACTTAATCAATTAGCCCAACCCACTTCTATAGTCCGGCTCGCTAAATAACAAACCAAGTGGCCCAACCCATTTTTTTGCACCGACGCCTGCTGATTGTATAGTTGATATAATATGTTTTCATGGTGTATGATCAAGTCTGATCACACATTTTAAAGTATATATAAATATAAATATATAAATAAATTATAAATAATATATTAAAATGATAAATATATAATTATAAGGGTAAGAATAAAAAAATCACAATTATAGTAATCCGGGAGTATAATTCCCGGGTCGTTATCCCCAACGAGGAATGCAATTGAAAGTCGATAGTCGTTTTGAGAATCGATGCTTGAATGGAACAAGATTATGATTGGTTTTCTAAAACTATGAGAAAATTAAGGCAAAAACTTAAAAACACTTAAGGGAAGATAAATTTTAACTAAAAGCGCAAAACGGGAATCCTAAACGGGACCTAAAAACCCTAAATTATCAAAATTAAGTCCTAAAATGATCTTTTTAGTTTTTATAAGTCTTAATTGACTAAAATGCTAGGACAAAGAAAACTAGACCAAAAATGGAAAAGATTTAAGCTTAAAAACACTAAAAACATGAACGGGATTCAATCTCGTTCTTTAAAAATCCAAATTTTGCAATTTTGACCCTGCGAAAGTAAATCTAATTTTCCTAGGTTCTAAATGTTAAAAGAAAATTTTCTAAAAAAGAATTATATTTTTTTGACTTTTTATAATTTTTTATGAATTAAAAACGATTTTAATGAAATTAAATGTTTAAAAATACTAAACTATTTATAAAAATTCTGAAAAAAATAGCAAAAGTAGCTTGAACAATGAGGGATCTAATAAAAATAAGCTTGTGAAAACAGCTTATCGAATAAGCTGTGAAATAAGCCAAAAATGGCTTATAAGCTAAAAGGCCTAAAATGACTATAAAAGATTGATTTTGCAAAGATATACCGAAAAACACCACAAGGCGAGTTGAGTATAAAAAAAAACAAAAAAAAAAAAAAAAAAAAAAACAGGTGTGGTATGTATAAAACGTTTGGTTGTGGGGTTGAGGTCCTAGGTTCGAGCCTTGCTCACCCGGGGCTTACCTTACTCCCAAATGTTTTTGCAATTCCATTTTTTTTTACAACTTTTTTTTGGGCTGAAAAATAAGTACTTTTATGAAAACATTTTTTTAGAGATCACAAATAAGCTCAGAAATAAGCTTAAAAGATGCCAGAATAAGCTTAACTATACTAAGACTTAAATTGGCTAACTGTTAAGCAAGTTAAGCTCTAATAAGCAAAGGTAAAGGCAAAATAAGCATAAACAGATAAGCACTAACAACCAATAAGCAAATTCAAACAAAAATAAGCTAAGATAATAAGCTAATTTAAGCTAAAAGTGACAGAAATGCTAAAACAAACTTAAAAAATTTCCTAATGTACAAAAGCAAATAAGCTCCAACTAGGGGGGGTAGCTCTAAACTAAAGGAAATAAGCTAAAATGGGCTTAATCTAACCTAATAAGCTTAATGGAACACAAAATAAGCAAATGCAATAAGCTGGTAAGCCTAAATAAGCAAATAGCTTTTTGGCCAAAACTGTTAAGCCAAAAGGCCAAGAGGGACTTTTCTAGCTTAAAAATAAGATAGAAAAAGGATCCTTATGGCTTAGAGCTTATACCACAAAGAAGAATTTCCAAAAAGCTACAATAAGCAACAAAGAAAAAGCATTTTGAAATTCAAATAAGCCCTTAAAAAGCTTCATGAAAAGGCTATCTCACGCTGACTCAACACTTAGACAAATTTTTGATAACTTTTGCAATCTTAACAAAACCACACTTTTGAGCTTAAAAATAAGCACACAAACAGCTCCTTATGATTATATAACCTATAAATAGATTAACTTTTGACCTCAAAGAACAATAATCAACACTCAGAAAGCATTTTGAAATTCAGGATAAGCAACAATAAGCAAATGAAAAAGCCATTTCTCAAAAAATTTTAATACTTAGCAAATACTTGACAGTTTTGGCAAAACACAAAACTAACAAATGCAGGCTTTTTTGCTTTGGTTTCTAACCTCTTTTAATACATGCATAAACACAAAAACAACACAAAAGCAACAATAAGCAAAAGCACA
>BQNB010154997.1:0-13752 GCA_026074375.1 Tanacetum coccineum
ACCTTGAGATCCTAGATCAAGAGCCACATGGCTCTGATACCAATTATGGAAAAACGTTTAAGCTCGAGTTTGTTTAGAACTCATATAGGATTATAATAATAAAGAACATAGATACGCAGCGGAATATAAATAAAAACAATGTTATTGAACAAGGTTTTACATACATACAAGCCCTAATTCTATGTGATCAATATAGAATGATTACCTAACTGTAACAGGATCAAAGATAATTTGATCTTGAGGCTAAACCATACTCTAGACGTCTACATCTTTACTTGTGCACACATAAACTATGTCTAAGGATCTCTTTATATATAGAGAGTTCTAAGACTTACAAAGGAATCTTAATTGTATTAGGAAACTAAATCTTCCTAATATTTATCTTCATATCTTTGACCAAATCTTTTAAGGAGATCTTTTAGAATCCTCCATCTTTTGTAGAATTTCATAATGTCAACTTTGATCCTTGTTGTTTCATTCTTTTGTTCTATTGTATCATTGTTTTTGTATCATCAAATAAATAATTCCTAACAAATGGCGGATCTAAAGTTTGTAGATACTCACAATTTGGTCGCGTTTTTGTCTAAACCCGCAGAAAGTAAAGGGTTTGAGCAGATAGTGGATTTTCTGAATGCAAATCCAATAAGATATGCACTAACGACACGACACGTATCTAGAACATATAATAGCAAATATACTTGATTAAGTACTGAAAGTTCACGAGAAATGATCAAATATATATAAATAACGCCGCCAAAAACAAGTATAATTAAGGCATTTTCAAATCCCTCCACACTTAGCTATTGCTTACCCTCAAACAATCAAAGCGGAAAAAATAAGATCATTTATCGTGATGTGGGAGAAAATTTGGATTTAACAAGTGTTTACAGATTTAGTAACTTTTCAGGCATAAACATATAATTGGGCACCTCACATAGGGAATGTGTTTGTTTAATATTCACTTGAGTCACTCAGATAGGGTTTGTATTTTTGTGAAGCCACTCATTTGCACAGACATAATCTAGATAGCTACCGTATGCTTGTACGAGACACATAAACATGACCGATGGGGAGTGAGCACTAGACAAAATCTCAAAGAGGCCAAATGTGATAACGAGGTGGGTTAATAACTAATACTCTTGTGCCGGAACTAGAGCCTTATTCTTTGAACTTTATTTCTTCAACTTTCTTCTCTTTTTCTCTTTCTTTTTTTCTCTTTTTTTCTCTTTTTTTCTTATTTTCCTTATACTTGCGATAACTCAGGCAGAGAACTGTGATCTTTCGGGCACATACTTCATGATGTAACATAGGAACTTTAGCGATTTTAGCACTAAAAGCGAGTGCTACAAATACAGGAACTTTTTGAGATTTATTTCACCTCTTATCATACGGATTTGTCTATAAATTAATCTCACTGCGGTTAGTAAATGATGATCAAGCACAAGTTCTAGAGCTACTAAATTACCGGCTCACTCATATAATTTTCAACCAATACCACTGCTCCAGAAAAGGCGACAAACTACAAATACACAGCCATAACGACGGATGAGACACTTGCAATTGCATTCAAACCTTAACTCGAACAAGCTAAAGGCATCAATTATCGTAGATATCAAAGGTGGATACCCGAATTCTTTAAGGCTAAATTTCTCACAATTTTAGTGGATTGTTTTGGTGCTAGTTATAGTGTCAATCCGGGTAGATTTGCCTTACTAAGAGTATTTAATTTTAACTTTGAAAGGAAAGAAACCTAGGACACACGCCTTATCACCTGACTATACTTTTAGCTTCCCCAACTACAACCCTAGATACACCACACTCAGTTTGAGGAGTCCGAGCCTATAGAGGCCAAAAAACAGAAAACCCAGGAACACAAAAGAGGCACAAAGGCAAAGGACGAACTTAACTAGGACCCCGCCTTCACCTTCAGATTTACACTTCACCACTATCTCCCGATCATCAATCTTACCAGACATCCCCCCCTAACCCCCACCAACCCCCCTTCCCCCCACCTATACCTTCTAAGGAGCTTTCATTACCCGCCCCACATAAAAAGTAAAAAACTACGCATGTATGGTCGTGCGTACTCAGCCCATCCTGTCACCTGGCATCTTCGCCAGAGTGACTGAGGCGGCGTCCTTATCACTATCATCTTTCTGTAAGAGGTACATATCTTCTTATGAGACCCCTTCTTCATCACCATCACTAGCATCATCTCCTACCCTTCCTATATGAAAAAGATATTAGGGTACTTCTGAGCCAATATTAGATACTGAGACTGAGGATGGTGAGTCGGAGGCCGAGGGTGCCGGCTTAGGGAGCGAGGAGTCGAAGGACGAGGGTCCTGGCTCAGAGGGAGAGGAGGCTGCACCTGAGCAGCAGTAGCAGGCAGTCCTGGTTGAGGATACAACCGCGGATGAGCCTCTAGGCTTAAGATACAAGGCGGCTAGACGTCGTGCCTTAGTTAGTAGATAGCCCTACACCCATACGTTTGAGGTAGGATAGAGTTCTATATCAGTGTCCAACCAGCAGAGAGCAGATGAGACGCCTAGGATACCTACTCATCCCACATAGGTTAACCCTAAGGATGGTGCTTTTTATCTAGATATCGAGATCGACCCTAGATCTCGTGCACCAGTTTAGACCCCAGCATCACCTAAGTGGTCATCTGGTTCCTTACTTGTTTCACCAGCATCCCTGACTATCCCATCACCTGTAGCTTCACCAGTGACCACCCCAGCAGCCACCGGGGGCCGGGGGTATAAAATGAGAAGATGGTTCATAAAGGTAAGAAGCGCAGCTTGAGCTTCATGGATCAATACTACCAGACCACACCCACGTTAGATGCATTGCCACTACACTTTCCTTGGAGGTATGGTCAGGAATATTAACAACAGAATATACGATAGTTTAGCAGCGATTAGATGCGAGATTCACTCGCAATCATTCAGGCTTTTGAGCCTGAATAAGGCAAGAAGCCGGCGACCTTCACATTTGTGCCTTATGGCAACCAGTTTTAGCCTTAGAGGCCTGGGCGCGATAGACAGATGCACAGAGAGCGGCTCTATGGCAGGCTAGGTATAAGGAACAGAGAGAGATACAGGCATTGAGGATGCACACGTTCTTGGATCAACACGGAGATGTATAGGATTAAAGAGCGAGTAGCTTACAGCTTGAGATGGAGGTTGGAATGTGTTTTGAGAGGTAGGATAGACTAGCATAGTAGGCTTGATGTACTTCACTAAACTGAGTAGCCTTAGTTAGTGGTAGGCTGGAACTGAGTAGTCTCAGTCGGCAGTAGACTCACTTAGAAATCGTAGTTCCTTTTTTACTGTAGGAAATCTTGTATAAAACATATGAACCGAAGATCTTTAGTACTTAATTTACATGAGTTGTCACAATTGCGACTTTGTTCACCACCCATCTCTACTTTCTTACAATAAAAACTTACCACTTAATTTCCGATCCAGTTTATCATTTCAATCAACCCCTCACCCATTTCATTCCACCTTCTCACAAAAACCCTACACTCATTTTGTTACAAACCCTTTTTTGACCATTTCGAAACAAACCGACTAGCGTAAGTAGCTTGGTAGACGACCTTTGGAGGATAACAATCGAAAAGAGAGTAGAACATGAGAAGACCCTATACAAGACCTCTTAGAACCCCCCCCCGTTTGTACAACAACAAAAAAAAAGGGAATAACCCCCACCCGAATAAACGGAAAGAAGAGATTGGATAGGATAGCTTAGCCGACTTTGACTTTAAGCACCGACACTACCTTAGAATGGCGAACGACCACCCGTAGGCGAAATACGAGGAGCTAGCCACCGACTCCCGAAGAAAACAAGTAGATTCGACCATACCAGGACAACTTTGGACAAAAAAAACATTTTTCTCTCTTTTCTTTTCTTTTCTTTTATTAATATTTTGAAAACAAAACGATGAGTCATATTGACGTAACAAAAGTTTTGGGAAAATTTAAATTTAAAACTTGTTTTACCGTAGAGAGTGGCACGTATACGGGACACTCGTGTGTAAAATTTTCTTTTTCAAAAAAATAAGAATAATAATAGTAATTTTTTTGACATAAACATTACCCACACTTCACTCTAAAAACTGATATTTCAAAAAATTTCATTTATTAAATCCGGGCAGTTTGTACGAATTACCCATTTCCTCTAAGTCTAATTTTACCGACTAGGCTCTAGTGAGCAAGACCTTGTAGACATTTCCGTTAGATTTTTTGAGGCAGTACTAAAATACGACTCGAACCGCAACACCACCAAACACCCAATTCAGAAGAGACCAACGACGCAAAATACAAGTAGGAGTCAAACCTTGTGTTAGGTACCCTTACATTCCACCCTACACCACCCTGGCCAATGATTCGAACTGAATTTCAGGACGAAATTCTTTTAAAGGGGTAAAACTGTGATAATCGCTAGATTTTCTCAGTGTTAATAGTATCCGCAAAATACTATACAATATAAAAAATCTACATTTATTTTAAAAAATTTTTCACTAACTATTCAAATTTCTACAAGAAAACTCACGGTTGACTTTTGTTGACCTATTTTACGCTAAACAGTTACGGTTTAACCGACTGTAAAATATCGAATATTATTATTATTTTCTACTAACTTTTGAGCTAAGTTTCTATTTTCTAAACGGCTACGGCCGCATATAATCACTTTCCAGGAAACCTTCCCGCGCACAGCTAAAAACTGCTCAAAACGCGTACCAACATGACAAAAAGTCAAAACTAGTCTAAAATTCCTCTAATAAATAAAATAAACTTATTTTAAGTTTTAATTAATAATTTCATAAAACGTTTGCATAAAACGCGAAGATTTCAAGTTACGCCTAGAAATAACGAAAAACGAGGAAACAACGAAAGTCCGCACTAAATCTAAACCAATTTAACCATAAAACCTATAGTGTGAATATTTAAAGTTTAAGTAAACACAATTTTACATTTAAGGAAAATACAAGAAATTTAAGGGTCACGTTTTAAATCACGAGATTTGATCATTTAGTAACCCGACAAGAGCTAAAACGCACCTAGGATCCCCTAGCTGTCAACCACGGTTCAAGCCCCACAAGGGAGCAAGATGGCTTCTTTTTAGCTTGTTGGTTTGCTATAGTACTAATCCTTCTTGTCTTATATCATTTCAAACCTCACACATACATGAATTTCCAAGATATCAAAAACAGAAAATTCTCTCTTCCTTCTCCTTCTAGCCCATGTCCAAAAACCACCACCACCATAAATCCATAATTTTTCAATCTTCAAACAAGAACAAGGTAGCAAGATTGATAACATCAAATAACATCATATTATTAGCATTATTTATCCCATGTTTCTTATCCCATTTGAATTAATTATTACATGAATTGGTACTTAATCGTTTATATTTGTTACTTGCAGTAATTATCGAGCATTTGGTAAAAGATAGAGAAAAGGACGTGTTTTGAAGCATGAACTATAGTTTGAGAAAGTCAACTGATTCTACATCAATACGTCGTATCATTCTAGAATAATACACCGTATCTAAAGACTTTAAAGATCTTAAGACCATTTCCTGACTTATGAAGAATAACGACCGTATCCACATCATCAGATACGTCGTATCAAATAATACTTAGGTCCAAAAGATCAAGAGAAGCACCTTTTTTAGCCAATTTCTCCGTACCTGAAAGAGCCGATACATACAACCGTAATTGGGTTTAACAAATATGCCGTATTAGTTACTGGTAACTATTCCGTTTATAAAATTTTGGAGTTATTCTTGGTGCCCACATGCCAAGTCCAACCGATACGTTGTATTAGGTTCTTCAATACTCCGTATCAGCCAATTTTCAGAATCTATAAATACCAAACCCTAAATACTATTTAGGGTATGCTTTTAGCCACCAATTCCGATTTCCAAAAGATCAATGAAGCCAAGAAGGTCCTGAAAAGTGGTCAATCAATAGGAAAACGCTTGTAATTCACTATACTCCACTAAACGCGTTCGGTTAGCATTAGTTTATCGGTCATCTAATGATTTCCATGTATTGTTTTTACAAATCGACTATCGGCTAATACCTTTAGGTATTAGCTCATGTTTTAGAAAATATAATGGTTTTTGATTTGTCTTTAATCGATTGTTTCTTTATATTACGTTGTATGTTGAATATGTTAGATCATTTTCACGTCATACCCGTTTATGTTCTTATTTATGTGTTTTCCATATCATTCAACTGGATCTAGTCCTACATATTTAATGTGATGCAACTTCAATGTTGTTTGGGCATAGGCTAAGAGTCCGGGATAGAAACATATACTACTTATTCATATATCTAGAATACTAGGATCACCAATAGAAAGCCCTGTTTCGATCTATGGTTAAGTGGATAGGTAGAATATGCCGGTGACATAGGATTACACATAACATCCTGTTTCCATAGGTAGTTAAGAGGGCGTAGACTACAAGTATATGAATTTCCATTAAGCATAAGTTGGTAAGCCACCATGAGCAGATTCCATAAAACACCAATATATAGTTTCCATAGATATATTATAATCAATGGTGAAGCTTTATGGCGGGTTTAGTTAATTGTGATAGTAAATAACTGCCACAAACCTCGAGTCTGGGGAGAAGATCCACCTAACTTTGGAATGATATACCACCAACGAATTAATACAATCATTGCACGAATAAACAATCAAGGCATGTTATTACGTTTTCCTCACATTGGACTGCTTCTGAATCTTTTGTTAATCATTTGTGTGCATTATTTGTCATCACCTTAGGATAATTAGAACTAAACTCGTTACCAGTCTCTCAAGCTGAAAACCTCCCTTTGCGTTAGTTTAGGTTTAATTAGATTTAATTAGGATAATTAGTTTTAGATTAGTACTAAACCGAGATAAATAAAATACTAGTAGAATTAAGAGTTAACTTCTACTCTCAGTGTTGTACACCCTACTTACCAACGAAGTTACATCTGATTGGATACACTGCCCGTTAGTGTTGTTTTTTGGTATAGTCGGCTAAATATAAATGTAAAACTTGATAATAATTAGTACCTACACACAAAGACACATCAAGTTTTTGGCGCTGCTGCCCGGGAGTGCGATTGTTTAATTTCTTGTTTTTATTGGTATTTTTTTGTATAAATTTAGTTTTGTTTTTTTACTGTCTGCTGACATTTATTGAATAAGGCGCATCCATTTTCTTTGAATACAACATATTCAACATCAAACATTGATACGGCATATCCAGTTTACTGAATACGACGTATCGACTGTCTGATACAGCAACAATTTTAGTTAGCTTTCTAGTTTAGTTTTCTAAAATAGTTTTACTTCGAATTATGTCTTATTTTTCAGGTACCGTTTTCGGGCTCCCTCCTTACCCATTCAATTACCTTACAAGGAGGTTGACTATTGAATAAATATTGGATAAATTCATTGATGAAGGAAAACGTGAGCATGAGGAGATGGAAATATTTATTAAAGAGTTTAGAACCACCAACGAGCTTTTGTTAAAAGAACGAAGCAACTTATTGAGTGAGCACACGATCGAGGTGAATGAATTGTCAAAGGTTGTGAATAATGTTTTGATTCCAAAAAACGAAGTCAAAGGAGTGACAACTAGGGGAGGAAAGGTGACGTCTAAAGTCACCCGTAGTAAAGAAATTAATGAAAACTCACTCAACAGGAATTGAACCTCCCATGTAAAGATTTGAACAAGATGTGTAGGAAAAAGCCCGCATGAGGATGGGTGAAGAAAAATAAATCATCAGATTCGTTAAAGGACTACTCAACCATTGGTAAAACCACAACAATCATTTATTCCTTTCCCAAACCGGGTGAGAAAAAAAAAAGAAAAAGCACCTGCAAAACAAAAATTTTTTGGAGAATAAAAACTACTCGAATTAATATTCCGTTTAATCGAAGCCCTAGTCAAATACCCAAAATAACGCTAAATATATGGCAAAAAAAAAAAGATTGCTGACGAAGAAATTCTAACTTGAAAGGGATGCTTGTTACGGAGACAATGAACAAAAGGTGCTTAACTGTCTTGCTCAACAAACTGCCATCAAAAGAAAAAGACCCCAGGAGTTTCACTACCCTTGTTAAATATTTGAGAAACATAAGGAAGCAGAAGACTTGGCCGCTGATCACTTATCTAGGTTTGAGAATCCGCATATGGAGGTGTTAACTAAGAGGTAAATTGCTGATAAATTCTCCGACGAACATTTAAATTGGCGCTAAAACCAAGTTTAATAACCGATGAAACCCATGTATGGCGGATTTCCTTTAATTATATGTTGGAAAGGTTGGCCCCCCCAACTTGGACCTTGAAAAAAGAAAGAGGTTTTTTTCGCAAGTCAATACTTACTTCAAAGGAGAACCTATGCTTTTAAACTGTGCGCGGTAAAATATAATGATGAGATGGTGGCATGATGTGAAACCCTCGAAATTCGGCGTTTGTCATTAATACCTACGGATGGACCCCCACAACACCAATAGTGCTCCAGTTACCACAAGTTTACAAGTCCGGATTTTATTGGCCTAGTATCTTTAAGGATGCTAATGAGTACGTAAGACGATGTGATGCATGTCAAAGATCGGGAAACATATCTTCAAGGAACTAAATGCCTCAAAATAACATTCAGGTATGCGAAGTCTTTGATGTATGGGGATTAGATTTTATGGGACCATTTCCCCAATCTAGAGGTAATAAATACATATTAGTAGTTGTAGATTATGTGTTCCAAGATAGGGTCAAAGCACAAGCATAAACCTACGAATAAGGCGCTTGTTGTGGTTAAATTTTTAATAAATTTATTTGCTAGGTTAGGATTTGCTCTAATAAAGCTTTGATTAGTGATAGAGGGACACATTTTGGTAATTCCTAGCTTGAAAAAGCTTTACAAAGATATGGTGTGACTCACAAATTATCCATGGCATATCACCCTCAATCTAATGGACAAACTGAAGTTACTAAAAGGGCTATTAAGTGTATTCTAGATAGGTCAGTGGGGTACAATCCTAAAGGTTGGTCGGAAAAAATTAATGATGCATTGTGGGTATTTAGGACGACCTACAAAACACTGACAGGGAGTACACCTTTCAAACTAATTTATGGGAAAGCATGCCATTTACCCGTAGAGATTAAGCATAAGGCACATTGGGCATTGAAACAATGTAATATGGATTTAATGCTTGCTAGAAAAAGTCTTCTTATGCAGCTAAATAAGTTAGACGAATTAAGAGATGGTGCGTATGAGAATACTAGAATTTACAAAGAACGAGCCAAGAAATGGCATGATTCTAGACTTTGTGGTGATAAAGATTTTAAGGTAGGCAACAAGGTGATACTTTATAATTCTCGTTTAAAGATGTACCCTAGAAAACTTAAATCGAAATGGAGCGGTCCAAACATTGTTAAAATAGTGTATCCACATGGGGCTATAAAAATCATTGACAGGGATGGGGTTAGCTATAAGATCAATGGGCAATGATTAAAGAAATATTACGGAGGTAACACTGACAAAGAGAGATGATGTTCTCGAGTTGATAATGCGTGAACGCGATCGAATGGAGTCGCACTATAAAGACTCTCACAAAATAAAAGTGCTGCCTGGAATCAGACCCCAAATTGTTTTATAAGGATGGGATTAAATTATGGCAAGTCTAACTTAAAGACTTTTCTGTAAACAAAAGTGCTTGCCAAGAGACAACCCAGAATGTTATTTATTTTTATTGAGTCTGTCTTCCCAGACATCAATACGACGTATCCGCTTCATACCATACGGCGTATTGATTGTTTGGACGTTATCAGTCTTTACTTTTAGTTCTGGCAATACAGGGTATTCATGCACATGATACGGCGTATTCACCAGACTGACTGGTATTTAGTTTGTTTAGTTTAGTTTAAATTAACCATAGGTACCAAAAATAGAAATGCACGTTTTTCCTATTATTTGCACAGGACCTCAATGAAAGAAAAGAAATCGATGAGTTGGTTGAAGTATTTACAAGCCTGGAGGTGTTGGAGTCTTAAAACTTCAAGGCGGCTGCTCAACACAAATTATTGCTCAATAAACTCAACATGGAGAATCTACCGAGCAAATATAAGGGGAGTTTCTCATTCTAATTCTTTTTAAATCCTGTTTTTAATGTTTTATCTATACAACGAGGACGTTGTATAATTCAAGTGGCGGGATGGGAATTAGAATGTATATTTGTCTTAATTTTCATACTGAAATGCTTAAATTATGCTCAGATATTTTTTTCAAGCATACTTTTGTGAAATCACATGTTATATAACTCGCACACAACAACCCTTATTAGATATTATGCGGATTTAACCTATTCGTTTCCAAATGTTTACCCAAATTCCACAAAATATGAGTGTGCCGGTGATGTAGTAGAATTTAGAACTTGGCTTGGTATATCTATTCGAGATCACAGTGATGAGTACTATGGATTTAGATAGAGTAACTTGTTTAAATTGGTAAATTTTAGGATTACACCCAAAAAGCCTATTCATGTTGTTTATTAACTAACTACACTGGTTAGTTAACCCCTATATAAACCATTTGTTTACTCTCACTTTAAGAGTAAGATACCCCTAGAACAACCCGTAGAGTCAATCCTTTAAGAGTTACACCATCTTGTTTATTTCGTTACACCTTTACACCTTAGCCTACCCTATTAGATTAAGTTTATTTTACAGTTGCTAGTTGCTTAATGTGTAAAGTATGTATTTCCCGAGTCTTGTGTCAATTTTGGTACGGTTGGAAGAAATTTGCACATCGCAAATGGGAATGTATAAAATAAGTCAAAACTCATGTATTTTTACTACCATCGCAATTAATGGTACGTCCGAAGAACGAAGAATTATCGAAGGAATTATCCGGAATTATTATGATCGTGAAGATGGTGAAACTACTCCGAGTTTCGTATATAGTTAGATGTTTATAAAAAAATCGAAAAAATTAGAAAAATCGCAACCAAAAAGAGAAGGAAAGTTTGAAGATAATCGTTTCGCAACTACCAAAAGAATTACACGAAGGACCGATTATTCGTTGATACGTCTTAAAATCAACGATGTAGAGTATTGTAAGTGGTAGATATCGCCACTTGCCTTGTAAAGTATGTAAAGTATGTAAAGTATGGGATGATTGGGAAGTTAACTGTTACGGGAACACCAACTTAGGTTGTTGTTTTTTAATCTATGATCAAGACGTTGTAAATAGTTGTGTCTTTATCATGGTAACTGGCAGGAAAAAGTGTCTAGCAACTTGTATCTTAGACATAATATATTTGTTTCATAATTTTTATTTAACAACAATTTATTTCCCTTTCCTAATCATTAACCATGGGTTTTACGCGAATGAGAATTTGTATGAGCGTACATGTCTATTCCGTCGTTACGGCCATGTATGCATGTCTCAACTACCTTGTTGGTTTATTATTATTGGTGAAAGTTAGAAGATCCCTATCCTATATCATTCTTCATCCTAACCGTTAGTTAAACTCGAATGAGGATGTGATCGAACATACATGTCTATTCCGTAGTTACGGCCATGTATGTGTGCTTCAGTTGCCTTGTTGGTGTGGTACTTTTGGTGAAAGATTGTAGAATGATCAACCCTAAGCCTTGTTACTCCTTAGCTTTATAAACTTGTTACTCCTTAGCTCTAGTGGTGGAGATGTGTATCCTTGCCAAGCTTATGATAGAATACTCATCACAACCGAGCAATTGAGCGAATTAGTTACATGTTACCACATAGATTAGTTGAGTGATTTAAGTGTTTTCATCTTCCTATTTCGTGAGGTGTTTGGTTGTGTACTTGTAATAGATCAAATAAATGCTTAACGGAAAATATCCTTAGGGATACATTTTTATAAACTTCTAAATGCTACTTAAGGACAAGTAGGATTCAAGTAGGGGGGATATTTGATGACATCAAATAACGTCTATTTTATAGCATCATTAATCACATGTAATTAACCCATTTTTTATAATTATTGCAAGTAATTGTTACTTAATCGTTTGTATTTGAGAATTGAAGTAATTACAGAGTACTTGGTGAATATTAGCAAAAGGCGCGCATTCTGGAGCTTAAACAAAGATATTTTGAAGATTACTATTTTGACAACCAATACGTCGTATCCATCAAGGAAGATATGACGCATCTGTGCCTTCACTCACCAAAAGACCACAAAGGAAACATGATCAATACGTCGTATCCAAAGAAGATCAATACGCCATATTGAAGATATAGAAGGTGAATATTCTAGAAGATATCAAATGTGGTCTCTACTCTAAGAAACTCCCAATACGCCATATCGAACCCATTCGATACGCCGTATCACACTGACTTTAGACCATATAAATAGAAAACTCAAAAACGAGTTTTAGGTGTGCTAAATCATATTCTCAATACCTAAACCACAAAATTCAACTTTCAAAGGAGAAAAAGAGCAGAAGAGGTCTTGCAACGTATTCCAATCCATAGGAGACAACGTGTAATTTCTTATACTTTTGTAATCGTTCAATTTTTGGTATTCGTTAACTAAATTAGTTTACCTTTTGTATTACCCCGTGTTTTAGGTCAATGTATGACGTTATAAAACTCACTATTTATTTTTAGTGTTATACGCGTTTGCTTTTAATTCCAAGTATTAAGTTAAACCGCGTAAGCTAAAAATGATCATTCAATGTAAACGGGCATCAAACAATTAAGAGTTTACATCAAACAAGGGTTAAGTAATTATTTTGAGGATAATTATTAACTTTGTTCATTGTATTTTTATTGGTTACGTAAAACGTTTACGTTTCGCGATAAAATACGTTTAGGCATACCCGGAATCACCAAAACATTTCTACGCTTCAACAAATACCCAGGTTTATACCTAATACCCAAATTTTATAAAACTTTACCCACACTTATCAAGTGGGACATCCCATTTATAAAGAAACCAACCAAGACATTTAAATTTCAAGTATACACTTTAATAAATAAAACTACAACTTTTGCATACAAGTAATACTTTCATTTTTCTCATCAAGATATTGCTAGTCACTTCCTTCCTTGATTTCATGGGTTAATATACACCTAAGGAGACATAAGAACACATATCATTAACTAAGGCAATGTACAAACTAGAGTTAGTAAGAAACTAGCTCATGACTAGTGATTTTGACCACTAGTCACCCTTAAAACCCTCCATATGTTTACCGCCCAACCTCCCCCTCCTAGTGAGTCTTGGTCTTTGTTTTACCACCTTTGACTAGTCCTTTACATATATATATATCACATGCATTACAAGTGATAGCAACACACAACATAAAACACTTAAAAAATCAACTCCATTTCTCCTTTTCTCTTTCTTTTGGCCACGGCAAAACATAACCCACCACAAACAATTCATACAACTTATTTTACCACTTATACAAGTAAACTAAGATCATATCTAAGGTGATACAAGAAGGTTTGGAGGCTTGGTTGGTTGATAAAGAGGGTTTAGCAAGGAAATGGAAGTTAGGGTTTCTTGGAAAAGTTAGGGTTTTCTAAGCTTTGCAAGCTTTGGTTTTATATCTAAAAAAGGGTTTAGATATTATGGTTTGTCATATTACATCATCCCCTGCCTGGCGGGATTGGGTATCGTTGTTGTTGTTATTGTTGTTGTCATATTACATCATCATAAGGTTATCTAAAATTCTTTATAACTCTACATTTAT
>BQNB010154999.1:0-14248 GCA_026074375.1 Tanacetum coccineum
AAAGCCCTTGCAAGAGAAATAATTGAATTTTTTTATCAACAAGCTGGGAATGCGGAGTTTTACGCCGGAGACTCTGAAACAATTGGCAGATGAAGTTGATGAATAGTGGTGGTACCTATTCAAATATCCTGTATAATAAGTAAATACTTAAAATCATAAAAACACAAAAAGATTTTTATTTTTATTTTTTATAAAATTTTATAAAACCAAAAGAGAAAAATATAAAATCAGAAAAACCAAAAAGATTTTCATTTTATAAAACATTTATAAAAACAAAATACAAAATTAAAAAATGAGAAAAATTCAAAAAGAAGTTTTCAATGGCATGTCTTTTGCAAACGATAATATTTACGTCCCTAGAAATGTCTTTCAATAAAGACACGTGGTCATAAATAAAGTTCGTGCAAAAGTTCAAATGTTTTTTCAAAACATGCCATATGGCTTGCTATTATTTCTGATAGTAACCCGCTTTTCTCCTTGAGGAAAACATGTCGTCTTAAAGACAGTTGTTCCTAACAACGGGAATTTATTCTCGGGCATGGTCTACTTTATGACCATGCAAAGGCTTGTGATTACTTTGCATCACAACCCGTGCTTCCTATATCCATAAGTGTACGTTTCAGTGCATCTATGTGAATAAATAAGAGAAATCTTATTTATATTGGTGTTTGTTGTTTTGTCACATACAAAATCATTCCATCATCTGAAAATAATTTTCAAGATACATTTGACTTCTCAAACAATGTCTACAGCTCTTTAAATAGAAAATGGGTCATTGTTTGAGGGGGAGAGAATGTCAAATTTCTTTGTCATGATCAAATGAGCTGTCAAAAGGGAAAAAGATTTTCAAACAATTACGTAATATTTCTTGATAGACAGTTAATTAAGTTTAACTCGCTTGTGCTTTATGTGTTACTTGTTTTATGCCTTTAGGGTGTAGTTTGCTAAATTATGTCTATAGGTATGAGAGTTTAAAACTTTAAGGACCATGTGTGCTATTTGTTTAACTTGAATATACCTTATAAAACCTAATTTGCAAAGATTAATAAGTAGTGTTAACATGAGGGGCCAAATATGTCAAAATTAAAATTGGTTACTAACATACCCAACCCCCACCCATTCGTGTCACTGTTCTTCATACATCATATAAACAAAATAACCTTCACACACCCAAACACACTCGAACACACACTCAAATCGCACCCCTTTTAATTCTTCTTATCAAGATCATATCCAGATTAAGGTACTCTTTAAAATTCGTTCCTTACAATTCAAAAAGATCATATCCTATTCGAATTGTGCTTTCATGGTGATTTGATCTCGATCAACCCTAACTTCAAAATTAGGGTTCATCAAAATCGAACAAATGATAAAATCTCGATCATCACCTACTCAACTTGAAATCCCAAAAGAATTGATAGTTTTCACCATTTTTGATCAAAATTGCCCTAATTATTCAATTAGGGTTCTTAAAATCAAAAGGTGGTTAAATCTTCAAATTGATTGGGGGCTTTTGTATTATTAGGTGTAATATGTGTATAGGTTAGTTAAGTTTTATTATTCGTTGTGTTTTAATCTTGTTCTAGGCTGATTTGTGCTCGAATAAATAAGATATATGCATAAATATTATATGTTTTGTGTGAGATTGTTATATCATGGTTTCCTGGACATGCTAGAGTAGTGGTAACTGTTAAGATCGATCTAGTACAACCTAAAGAAACCGAACGATAAAAAATAAACGTGAATCGATCGAGAAATATGAAAATAAGGATCGAACGAGTGTCGTGTAGAGTGAATCGATCGAGTGATTCATAATATGGACCGATCGAGTGTCAGTGAAAAGGGAGCCGAACGAGGGATTTGTAATAAGGACCGAACGAGTGAAAGTCTAGTAGGATCGAACGAGTAAATCATAGTGAGGACCGAACGAGTGAGTCCTAATGAGGACCGAACGAGTGAATCTAGCATGAGTCGAACGAGTGAATGACTATTGAGGACCGAACGAGTGGATCAAGTATGGATCGAACGAGTGACTCATTGTAAGGACCGAACGAGTGAGCCCTAGTAAGGATCGAACGAGCGTCTGATAGTAAGGACCGAACGAGTGACTAAGTATATGGACCGAACGAGTGATAGATAGTGGAAACCGATCAAGGTGTTTCTTTGAGGACCGAACGAGTGAAGTTATCAACACTTAACCAATTTTTTTGACATAACACACTTAAGATCAGATTTTTTCTAACTAAGATTAAATTAAACAAATCTCTTAGTTTAAAATAGACAGTAAAAGCTTGACAAAACCAAGGTTAACTACATTCAACTTAATTGTTAGGATATGTGCCTTTGTCTCATACGCTATTAGTCTATCTAAGATGATTGATCTTCAAAAGTGCTAAAAGTCATAAAGGTTCTCATGAATGAATGATTGTGTCTTCTTATAAACTGCACTCACTCTTTCTTAAACAGACTCATGGAAATCTCAATAGCGGATCAGATTGCTTTGGATGATGCATTGGTGGCTCCTGCTGACCGACTTAAGATTGGTAAATGTAATCTTCGCTTAAGCTCGGATGTCACATCAAAGGAAGCAACTCTTCAAGTAGTCTACGATGTGTTAAAACTCACTCCTTTCTACAAGGCATTCCAAGTCACTGCTGATGCTCCAGAGATCTATATGCAAGAATTCTGGGCCTCTGCTTATGTTCATAACCGATCTGTCAGATTCAAGATGAATAACAAAAAGCACATCCTCGGTCTTGATCAATTCAGAGACATTCTTCAAATTTGCCCTAAAGTCGGTAATAAGAAGTTTGAAGAACCACCTCTTGAGAAGGAGATTCTCGCCTTTCTAGCTAGTCTTGGTCACTCTGGAGAAATAAGGAAGATCACTGACGTTAATGTCAATAAACTGCATCAACCCTGGAGATCATTTGCAGCTATCATCAACAAATGTCTCAGTGGTAAACCATCCTATGACAGTCTTCGTCTTTCTCAAGCTCAAATCTTGTGGGGTATGTACAATAAGAAGAATGTTGATTATGCATATCTTCTGTGGGAGGACTTCATTTACCAGATAGAGAACAAAAATACGAAGAAGGGCAATGCGATGTACTATCCTCGTTTCACCAAGTTAGTCGTCAACTTTGTCATGGAAAAAGACCCTTCAATTCCTCGAAGAAACAAGGTAAATTGGCATTATGCCAGAGATGACCCAATGTTCACAACAATCAATGTCATCTCAAGGAATGAAGACACTCAGTTGTACGGGACTATCTTGCCAGTAGCATTAACCAACGACCAACGAGGACATCAGAACTCTGAATCACTACAACGAGTAGTATGATATTGCTTAGGAACGATTCCTCCAAGACAAAAGGAAGTAAAAGAAAGTGATACAGATTCAATCACTAAGCAGAAGCACTCCACCAGTCCCCAAAGAAGTGAAGAAAAGAAAGTCAGGACATGGGAAGCATTGTTGTGTAAGGGCTCTCTAATAAACAGTTAGAAACTATCTCTGAGGCAATGATGACAGAAGCTGAGCAACTCAAGATAATCACAAAAAGAAAAAAAAAAAAAAAGGGCCGTAAAGAAACTCACAGCTCTCATGCCAGTGGTTCTGGTGCAGATGAAGGAACTGGTGTTACACCAGGGGTTCCCGATGCACCTGATTATGACTCAGAGGATGATATCTCCTGGAAATCAAGTGACGATGATCAAGATGATGAGCAAGCTCAAGATGATGAAAATGAAGATAAACATGACGTTAATGAGACTACACAGGATGATGAAGATGATGATGTACATGACGATGATGAGAATGCTCAAGATGATGATGATGAAGAACAGACTGAATCAGAAGATGATGGTGATGATTTTATCCATCCAAAGCTCACAACTCATGATGATGAAATAATACATGAAGAGGTAATGATGAGATTATTCTTTCGATCCTACAGTTACACACCCTCTCAGATTTCTCATCAGAGTGACGAAAGACTAGGAGTGACAATGAAATTGAGAGGGACAAATGTTGAGGAAGCAAAGTCGGATGAAGATGCTACATATGAAGAGGATCAAGGAAATGAGGCGGTCGAAGATACCAATACCAATCTTGAAGGAAGAGATGATGTAATGACAGATGTTATATTACCCCAGGTTCAAGCAACCCAGGAAATTGAAGACACTCATGTGACCCATAAAATCCTTGCGTAACACTGAATAGTCAAACAAAACAGAGCCTCGTCGTTAATTCATCTGGCTTCATCTCCAACATGCTGAATCCAAATCAAGATACCGGTGTTGATGATATTTTTGAACAACATGCTGAAGCCACCTCTCTAACTGATACTCCTGTAACTGCCATTGTGGAGCCATCCTTCTCTGCACCAACCAATCATCCTCCAACACCAAATCCTCTCGTCATTCAATTACAACAACCACCAATCCTGACACCGGCTACTACTCCAAGCTCCTCACTTCAGAATCTTCCTAACTTTGCTTCGTTATTTGGCTTTGATTACAGACTAAAATCGTTGGAAGACAACTTCTCGGAACTCAGACAAACAAATCAATATGCTGAAGCACTCTCCTCCATTCCTGGCATCGTTGACCAATATCTGGCAAATAAAATGCAAGAAGCAGTAGATGTTGCGTCCAACTGAGTATCGACAGAATTCGAGAAGAGTCTAATACTGAAAATCAACAATTCCTTGATTCAATCGATGAAGGAATGAAAAAAGTAATCAAGGAACAAGTCAAGAAAGAAGTCTCCAAAATTACTCCAAAAATTGAGAAGTTAGTAAACGATCAACTCGAGTCTGAGGTTCTGGTACGATCATCAAAGGAAGCCAAGACGTCTCATGCTGTAGCGGCTAATCTTTCAGAACTAGAGCTGAAAAAGATCTTAATTGACAAGATGGAAGCTAACAACTCTATCAACAGGTCAGACATTCAAAGGCAGCTCTACAAGGCATTAGTTGATGCGTATGAAGCCGACAAAATCTTGTTCGATAAAATATGGCGATACGGTCACAATAAAAAGACCTTGAGACGGGGCAGATGATGATCAAGAACCCTCCGCTGGAACAGACCGGGGGTCCAAAAGAAGAAGGTCAGGAAAAGAACCCGCTTCTACCAGTGCTCCAAGAGAAACAACAACCACGACAGCAGGAAAGACTACTCCTACAGGTTCTAAGACTCACAAGCAATCTGCTAGCCAATCTGCTCCGGTAGAGGAAACTATGCAAACTACCAATGTCTTTGAAGCACCTGCACAACAGGAGTTTGAAACAGGTGGTCCATGTATGAAACAAGAAGAAGAACAGGGTCCAAAATCTTCCTGACTGGTTTTCAACAACCTACACGACTACCTTCTCCTGATCATGCATGGAATAAGTCTGGTCCTGCCGTTCATGAATCTGTCCAACCTTGGCTAAGCAATCTGGCACGAAGACAAGACCCTCGAGCGTCATTCGATGAACTAACCGACATGCATATGGACTTCTCTTGCTTTTTGATGAACCGGCTAGATGTTAAACACTTTACACTGAATTGTTAGCAGGTCCAAACATTTGAGCTGATGAAAGGAACCATGCAATAAGTTTGGACTGAACTTGATACTTTTTGTGAAGAAGTCTACAAAGCCACAACCGAAAAATTGGACTGGATCAACCCCGAAGGCCGCCAATATCCTCATGATCTGCGACAGCCACTACCGTTGGTTCCAAATGCTCAAGGTCGTCATGTTATACCGTTTCATCACTTCATCAATAACGACTGAGTACTACGTTTGTGGTGGTCAAGCCGCAAGTACTTACTTCAGTTATGAAGGCCATGGGCTGCAGATTAAGGACATATCAAATGGATAAAAGACTTAGTGCCCAACTCAATGTGGAGTCAAATGATAGTCAAATACGACAAATTCGCCCTTTGGGGAATCTCACATTGGGTCAAAAAGCGAAGACAGTTCTATGCATTTGCGACCACAAGGGAATCAGCTCGTGATGTCAACTCAAAAAGATGAATTATTGCTGTCACAAAGGTGGAAATAGTCGAATGGCAAAACTACAAGCATCTTGACTGGATTACTATACGAAGGGATGACGACGGTTTCTTTATAAAGTTCAAAAAGGAGGACTTCCACAGACTAGGAATCCAAGACATTGATAGATATGCTGCTTCTTCTCGGCAAGGAAAAGTGAACAAATCTCAACCGTGTGAAGTTGAAGAAGTATTGCATTTATGTCTCCTTAAAGAATGTTACTAGAAGTGTTGTAATCCAAAGGCGTATGGAAGATCTTCAATTGGGTGTTGAAAGCTATCAAAAGAAACTCAACCTCACAAAGCCTGACACGTACAAATCCAATCTGAGAAGACGAGACGCTTATACCCCATACTCCGATCCAAGAGGATTCATCTACGAGAACAAAGTCAAGAAGAACAGATTGATGCGCATTGACGAACTACACAAGTTCAGCGATGGTACTCTCGATGATGTTCGGACAGCTCTAAATGATTTCGCCCCTCAAAAAGGGAATTAGAATGGGTATCTGCCCACAGTCTTTTTTGACCCAAAACTGTGACAAAGCGAACATGACAAGAGCTATGATTCAGGCAATTGACAACAAGGATAAAGACAGGAGGGGATTAATGCGGAGTTTGGAGAGATTTGTTGGTGGAAGACCATACGGGGTGACTTACGGCCTACTACAACCAAAAAAGAAACAAAGAAAATGGACCATATGATTTATCATATGTTGTCTTCATCTTAAAAGGTCAATCCTCGTAAATAATTTTATCTTGTGAATATGTTGATAACTAGTGTAGATGTTTTGGTGACAAATAAGATGTGCTCGAGTACAAAGTTTTTCAAGAATTTCTTATGTTAAATTCAAAATTTTCAAATAATTGTACTCGGCACCATCTTATAATCCCTCACAAGTTGAGGGGGAGCAATAACATGTTCCAATCTGCTAGCATATATCATTTTGTCCCCGAACGGTTAATCAATTGATATCCAAAATATCAAGGGATTAACATTTTGGATAAGGGGAGAAAATGTGATTAACCAGAGGACTTCAGGTATATTGACAGAAGTGATCAAATAAAATAGACTCAATGCACTCCACACCTAGCATGTACTATGATTACGATGCACATGTTAAGGGGGAGCTTTTAGTGATGATGAAAAAACTCTCAAAGTGTAAATCTTTTGATATTTATATCAAACACTTTGATTGAAATTTTCAATGTTTTTGGAAGGATCGTGATGAAATACCCAAAAGACCGACCATGTTCTTAAATTTATGAAGTTATAAGGCGGTTAGGCTTAGGTTTTAGGCCTTAGGTATTCAAGATTCCCATGATCAGCCCAGAACCGGAGGGATCTACCCAGGGATATCCACTAGTTAGTGTAGAAGTCCTTAGGTATGATTAAAAAGGAGAAAATGTGAGAATAGGGAATAATGCCGACTGAGATGGAGCTAACACTGGAACAAACCCAACAAGGTGTTAGTTATGAAGTCTTGGTAAGCATTGAAGGGGTTGAAGAATGAAAAAGAAATGTAAGGATAAAGGGTGAAAATAAAAGAGCCCTCCTACACTTTGGCAGAAAAACTGGGTCAATACATATGCTGTCAGAAACATTCAGATGTTGTCTGACATTGAAGATAGTCATGGACCCAGTGACGCTATGCACAACCCTCCCTAGCCACTCAAGGTCTCTCAAAAGACTCTTGTTTCATTTCTCACGGAGATTACACGCATTTCTATCGACTTTCTCACTCCGAGTTAGTTGATATTGAAAAGGTGACAGTCTGCTCCAGCCTCCGATCACTAAAATCAAAGTGCACTATTGAGTCTAGAGCCAAAAGAGATCATCCATTATATCATTAGGATAAATCTCATTAGGACACTTTTAAAAACTATGCTTGCTAATTCACACAATGTGAAAAACAAGAAATATATTAAGAGTCCTACGCAAGATTCTTGTGATTTTGCCAGAACATCCGAGTGATACTTAGGTATTCACAATGAAGATGGAAATCCTGCTTGAGCCAACATCAAACAAGCTCATGGTAGGTAACTTGTGAGATTCTTTATGAATCAAACTTGTGACAACTGGAAAGAAACGATGGTGCGATTCTATAAGAATCAAACTTGTTCCAGGAAATGGATCAACGGTTGTTAATGAATTTTTGAAATGATGAACACTCTCGGTGTGTCACAAAAATAATTTTGCAAGTGATACACCGATTGATTTTCAAATCAATTTTCTATATCAATCGGTGAGATAGTAACTCACTGGTTCACTCTTATCGTGCTGTCTGCTTTGAGACGTTCCGATAATGAGAACATGCTGAGTACGAAGAATCTAATACTTATGTGTTAGAAAGATTCAATACTACAGCTGGAAATCCTGTCAAGAAGATTCTTCTTAAATTGAATCTATCTGATCACAGGTCGATCCTCACGGATCTGAAGGTTACTCCAACCAAACCTGGGCGAATGACAAAGCCATATTCGTCCCCCCGCTTTATTGCTAACTGTTTTATGCAGGCTATTTAAAGATGGTGGTGGAGGTCCCTGATTCCAGCTGGCTCACAAGATCCATAGCCACATGCTCATACCCGACCGACAAACATAAAGTCATCATGAAAGCTCAAGTACATGTTTCAAGACTTCCGCTACTCTGATACCACACATCTTTCTCAAAGTGTCGAAGTGTTAAAGTTAAAGAATTTCAAGAAAGATGCAACATTAAAGCTTTCCAAATCAACAAATCAAGAAAGGTATGAGCATGTCGGTCCAGAAGTCGCAAGTTCACAAAATGGCAAAGTTACAAGATGGCGAAGAGATTGTGCTTGGTTGATGATCTCAAGATGCTCAAGATCACAATGTCAAATACAAGTTCAAGGAACAAGCTCAATCCTAAAGTCAATGATCACTACAACATATTCACAAGAGAAAGTCAAGAGTAAGTTACGAGCTAAGACCTAAGGATAAAGCATTTAGTCAATGCTAGGTTCATAAAGTTTTGTCAACTTTGGCAAGCTCACCGTGACCTCCCTAGGGGGAGATTGTTGAAAACACGAAAAGTGTCGGTCACTTCCAAGTTGTAAACAAGTCTTAGGCTCGTAGTTAGTATAAGGATTAGATTAGTAATCTAGTCCGGCCCAAGGGGCCCATGTGGGTGGCCAAAAACTCAGGCCCATGGCCGGCCATTAGTAGCTATTTATACACCCTCCCTAGTCTTAGGAGGGTGGTTGTTCCATTTTTTACACCATTCATTTTTTATTCATTCATCCATTTATTCCATCTAAGTTTCTCTCTAACATCCAACCCACATCTAACTCTTGTCTTGCTTGATCATAAAGATTACTGTATTTCTACAGTTTTAAATGTTAAAGACTTATTATTCAACTTAGGTTATATTCAAAATGTAGAAATACAAAATGTAACCAATTTTTGGGTTTGACACACTCTTCCCCTCTAAAAAGAAAATGTTGTCCCTCGAAATTGAATAGGTAGATGAATTTAGGTTATTCAGATTAACAAAGATTGACACAATTAAGTATGACAAACGATAGGGCGTGATGAACAGTCTCAACCAATTCATACAATAGTACTAATATCGAAGTTCACTCATTTCTAGGAAACAAATACAAGTGCAAAAACGAATCTTATCATCAAAATGAGCGGAAAGTTCTGATATCGTAGTCAAACTTTTCATAGGCTTAAGATATTGTAAGGTATATTTTAGTTGTGCAGGAGAGATGCTATGTGTTTAGGAAATGAAATGAACACCACAGAATGTGTCGCACCCGCATCAAATACAGACAAATCAGCACGACCATTCAAGAGGAGAGTTCCGAAATGGTACTTGAAGAGTTAGCGGCCTGACCTTGGTCAAAGAAATACTTGCCCCTTAGCAACGAAATGAACCTGGGATGACAATTTAGGTTAAGATCAAAATATGAACGGGAAGCGATCATATCAAAAGAAAAAATCCTCAATGTCCTACCCAATCCTCACAGGTCATATCCTAGGTCCTACAGGCGTAAACTAGTAAGCTCTGATACCTAATGTAACATCCCGCTCGATAAAGAGACTAAGAGTTCAACTACTATCCCAACTTACAACCCTCGCATCACACTTATTCTAGTTATATATGGTGTTATATCAGAACATATAAACGGCTATTAGCGGAAGACTTTATTAATAAAAATGCTAAGTTCATATAGAACAAATGACTTCCAAAAGTATTAAATTCAACAAAGTTCTAAATAGAAGAACTCTTTAAACAAAAGGTTTCTAAAAAAAATCAAGAACACAATGGAAAAAGTAATACGGGTTGGTCTCTAGAGCTTCCTACTTCATCACTCATATCCAGCTTCCGCTTAGTACCTTGCCGCAGGGAAAAGAAAATGCTGGGCTGAGCTACACGCTCAGTGAACAGATATAATGACTACCAGACGGTAATAAGAAAAACGAATCGAACGAAACGGATCCGATGTGTAAACCTGCTAAACAAAATGTCATACGAAATATAAAGCGATAATTAAGAATTACGGATATACAAAGGAGTTCCCACGAGTTTAACAAATGTCTAAACCATGATACTATGAATAAACCCTAAACAGATATAATCAAATAGTCACATAATCAATATGTACATATGTATGCATTCCTGATGTACCAAATGTTGTTATGGGGTTGTAGTGCCACACACCAACTATTCCACCTGAACTGGAACAGAACAAAGTACCTAGGATGTATCCATACGCTCCCTGCAAAATACAAAAGTTCATATCCATATACACAATACAATGGCGACGCTATACATACATATGAAAGCTAATCGGTAATCAAAGGCCGTTATTTCCAAATGGAACGCCGTGGACCAATCATACCGCCACAGATATATAGAATTAGTGTATGCATTGGTGCATCAATGGACTTGGTCATTGGTACCTCCATAACTTGTTCAATAGCTCGGGCTAAGATTTACAGCAAAATGATCAAACTGAAAGTTACCAATAATCCAATTCAAGATAATGGATCTTAATATTCTACGAATATTCAACAAGGATCAAAGGAAATCATGATGCGTATATATCAAAATCAACAGAATATCAACGAATATCATGGTCATGAGTATGGATAGTAAAACAGACAGATATCAAACGATCAAGTAGTTAAAACAACATGAGAATCAAGTCATGACGGTGTCACTTACTAAAAGGATGGCAATGTCAGTACCTTAACAACAAGCCAACGATCTGAGAACGATACACGAAGACAAAAAGATCAAAAACCTCATTCACCAGATCTACAGGAATCCATGAATACATTATATAATCTATATTATTTCATAAGTTTATTACTAATTTACCTTTAAAAACAACTTAAGGTAACTAAATTAGGGTTTTCTAAATTTTCCAGAATCTGCCATATTTTTAAGCAATTTTCCCGATGTTTAAAGACCCATTAAACGAAGTCCTTAAAAAATATATAAAAAATTACAAAGGTTCCCACATGTGTCTATTATGTATATGAATTTTGGTGGGGGTTTTATTTCCAAGTTTAAATACCATTACAACCATTGTACCAAAACCGACCCCGAAAGTGACCCGACAAAACCTTTGAAAACGTTGACGCCGAAATTAACCTACTTGACAACTCAAAAAAACATATTAAAAAACATCTAAGGGATGTAGCTAATTCTCATGTAGTTTTATTCGATCAAATTTCAGAGTCTATCTCCTTACGGTTTTCGAATTAAAAATCAAACACTTTACAACTAAAATTTTCGGCAGAATCTTGCAGGTTGGCACCGTAATCTTATAAAAAGCTAAAAAACCAAACCTTCCCGAACTTCTAAAATAAAATTGACTTTTCCAGAAAAACTCGACTCCTTGAATTTTAAACTTTAGGGGTCAAGAATCCATGTCAAAACTTCATTTCTTCATCAAGTTATCACCCCAATCAACTCGACCTTATAATTTGGACAAAAACGTAAAGACATATAAACACTTATTCATACAATCCTTTCATCAAAAACGTGAACCTAGGGTTTCCTAATCTTGTAGTTTTTCATTAAAGTCATTAATGATTATCTAGGGTTTCTTAAAACATGGTTTGGTATGCCATATTAATTAGATTAAATCTTATACAAATTGACGAGCATCAATTAACACATGTTTCCCTTTTTTACCACTTTATGATGTTATGTTAAACTTCCTAAACGTCAAGGCAAAATCTCGCAACGTGATGAAATGCCTTAAAATGCAATTCAAGTGTGCGAGATCTTTGACGTGTGGGGCATCGATTTCATGGGACCGTTCCCGTCTTCACGAGGGAACAAATACATTCTTGTGGCCGTTGACTACTTGTCAAAATGGGTTGAAGCAAAAGCGCTCCCCGCTAACTATGCCCGAGTTGTGGTGAAATTCTTAAAATCTCTCTTCGCCTGATTTGGAACTCCTCGTGCTATCATTAGTGATCGGGATACCCATTTTTGTAATGACCAGTTCGCAAAGGTCAAGCTTAAATACGGAGTTACTCACCGTCTCTCCACCGCGTATCACCCACAAACGAGTGGACAAGTGGAGGTTTCAAATCGTGGTTTGAAACGTATTTTAGATAGGATCGTAGGTGAAAACCGTGCTTCATGGTCCGATAAGTTAGATGATGCACTATGGGCCTTCCGTACTGCATTCAAGACACCCATTGGGTGCACTCCTTATAAGCTCGTGTATGGAAAGGCTTGTCATCTACCTATCGAGCTTCAACACAAGGCCTATTGGGCCTTGAAACATTGTAATTTTGACCTTAAGACCGCGGGTGATCATCAAAAAGTTCAACTGAATGAATTAAATTAACTTCGTGATCAAGCTTACGAGAACTCTTTAATCTACAAAGAGAAAACGAAGAAGATTCATGACTGATTGCGGAAATTTACTCTATATATATAATATATAAAAATATATAATATATAAAAATATATAATATATATTAGTCTAAAAACAACAATCAATGAAACCGAGAAGTAGTATAGAATGTTCCCGGGTCGTTTATCCCCAACGAGGCTGTACTGGAAAATCGATACAATCGAAGATTTGAGTTTGAAGGAAGGAATTGATTTGGAAGAGTGAAAAAGTCAAATTAAACAATAACAAATAAAAACGTTTAAGAAAAACCTAAAAATTATGAATTTAAGCTAAAAAACGAAAGCACGAATCCCGAACAAAGGGGGAAAAACCTAAAACCTTTAAAAATAACCCTATGAAGAAATTTTCACTTCTAAACTACTCTACGGGACAAATAACGAAGAATGAAAAAGACTAGACCGAAAACGGAGTTCGTTTGACCCAAAAACGAGTCAACACAAAATCCCGCACCCGGACCGTTCTTTAAAAAGTAAAAAGTTGTAAAAATGACCCTACGAAAAGTTTTAAATTTTTCCTACAAACTATATGACAAAAGAAAATTTTCTAAAAAAGCAAAATATTTTTTTGATAATTTTTGTATTTTTTATGAATTAATTAAACTTTTAACGAAATTAAATTATAAAAAATATTAAATGACTTCGAAAAATTCTGAAAAATTTACTAAAAATACTTTACCTTATAAATAACCTACGAAAAATAAGAAAAGCAAAATTGGCTTAAAAATAAGCCCCGAATAAGCTAATCACAGCTTATAAGCCTAAAAGCCTAAACACCCTTAAATATGCAAGCCCTTGAGTCTTTAACGAAAAAGACCCAAGGGCGCAGCGGTGAGAGTGTGTACAAAAGGGGACTGTATCGAGAGGTCACGGGTTCGAGTCTTGCTCACCCGGACCTCTTGTCTTTCCCTTTTTTTTTCGAAAACTCAAAAAGGCAAAGTTGTTAAGCTCGTGGGGCTTAACAACTTTGTCTTCTACAACTTTTTACGAAAAGCACTCAATAAGCTTAAAAATAAGCTTAAAGTCGACAGTTTAGCTTAAAAGGGCTTAGAAGCAAAAAGAGACTAAGTCATTTGGTTTGTGGTGGACAAATAAGCTTGGTTTGGACAAAATAAGCAAAAGGGGTCTACACTACCCTAAATAAGCTCTAGAAAGCTAAAAAGCTAAGACTAATAAGCTGGGACAAAAGGGCTTAATGACAGAATCTAACAACAAGGCTTAAAGGCTAAAAGGCAATAAGTTATTTAGACAAATAAGCTAGGAAAAGGCTAAACAAGCTTAACAACTAACTAAATAATCTAA
>BQNB010155000.1:0-15449 GCA_026074375.1 Tanacetum coccineum
TATCAGTACTAACTATAACTAACAGACTTAACTTTAATACTAACAGTATTAAGTCCGTTTACAATATTTTCCTAACACTTATCTTCATGAACGTCCTCATCAGATAGTGACTCGTCATCACTAGAGGTAAAATCATCATTTGAATCGAAGAGAGGGTTAGGGAAAGTCACGGATTTTTCCTCAGAAATGTTAATGGGAGAGAAATCATTACACGAAGGTAAATCATACTCACTATCACTCGCGGATGTATCCTCGGACTCACTTGGGATTGGAACAAGGTCCTCAACACTAGACTTTATGAATTCGTCCGATTCCTTTTCAGGAATAGTGCTAAGATGCTCATCCCCCATATTGAGTGAGTCCCCAGGTTCCATAATTGTAAAGACGGGTGTAATTTTAATTGACGGAGGAATTTGAGAAATATTATCATTTAAAGGAATAGTACTCTCCTCGCAATCATCGTCATCATAAAAATAATTGAAACATCGCGAAGGCTAGTAGTATAAGTACTAAGATTAGCCGCTTGCTTTAGTTGCCGAAGCTCTTTCTTTTTATTAATTTTGATACTCATTCCATTGAATTTTTCCGTAAGCTCATCAATCATAATTTCACATTCCCTTCTATAATGAATATCTATTTTCTCATTACGATAATCTTTAATGTGAATTTGATTACTTATACTTAGCATTTCATCTAAATACTGCTGCTTTAGATCCTTTAATAATCAATAGTTTTAATCTAAATTAAATATTAAAAATAGCAAACTAATTATTAAAAATCTGGAAAAATTATGAAAAATACCTTAAACTATTTAGAAACTATGAAAATTGAAAACTGGAATTTTAGCTAAAAGAATAAGCAGTTAAAAAATCAATAAGCTTGGATAAGCAAAAACCAAAGTAACTATAACATTAATTTGAAACCAACACCTAATGGAAAAGAACCAAGGTCACAATGGTTAAATCTTAGTGTGTGTGAAGGAGTGGTCACAGGTTCGAGTCCTGGACCTATCCTTTTTGCTTCAATATTTTTTTATTTTCTTTTTGAAACTTTTATAGAACAAGCTCAAATAAGCAAAGTTAATAAAAACACTTTTTTGCTGAAACTCAATATATAAGATAGAATAAGCAGATTAAAAAGATAGAATAGCTAAACTATAACTATGAGACTTTAAAGTAAAACTGTGTGAAATTTTTGGACTCATAAAGCAAATGTGAAACTTATAAGCTCAACACAGACCTTAACCTTGAGTCATTAAGCACTTATGACAAGAAATCAACTAACAAATGGAGCTGAAAAGCTCTTAAAAGCTCAAAGGAATTCAGACTTAACAAGCACTTTTGATGAAAAAATGACCAACTTTGAGCTAAAATTGAGACGAAATAAGCACTTGAAATAAGTTGTATACTAAAAACAGATTAACTTTGACATCCAAAGAACACATGAAAACAAGAATTAAAAAAATTGGTTTAGAAAATAAGCTAGAAAAAGGACTTGAAAAAGTGACAGACTACATTAATATTTTTTGGCTTTTTTTAAGTTTAAAAAGACAATTTGCAACCCTATATTTAAGCTAGAATAAGCTGATTTAAAAAGTCAAAAAGTAAAAACAAATTAATCCTAATGTCTAATGAACTTATACTTTTAATTTCAGATTCTAAAACAAGCTTAATCTAACCTAAATTTGCTATTGAAAACTGGACTTTTTAAACTTTTGAAAAATAAGACAAACACTTTAACAGATTTTGACTTAAAAACAAAGGACAAATGCACACTTAAACTAACTATATTCTACTGCATAATGGACCAAAATAAGCATGAAATCAACACCTACAAGACCCTAATTAAGATCTAATCAAATAAGTTGAATTATTAAACAAGAACACCACAAATTCAAACCATGTATAGAATAAACCTTAAAACCTAGATCTAAACAATAACAAATTATAAAAACTGTCTTTAAGACAAAACTTAAGCTTGCCAAAACTGATTTAAGAACCAAAAGTGACTTAGGCAGCAGTGCTACTTGTGCCAAACACCCCTTTTGGAACTGATTTTTCATTTTTATGCTACAAATGATTGAATTAAGCTGAGATCTTAAGCTAAAAGGAAATAAGCACAAATAAGCATATTGATAAGCTAATAGTATTTAAGCTAATATTAAGTGAAAAATGAGAATTTAGAACAAGTACCTTGATCCCAGCTAAACATGGATCTAATTATGCTCTTAAGAGCTTATCTACAAGCTCCAGCTTGTTAAAAACAAATTGGTGAGGTCCATAAGCCCGTCCATTATTAGCTTATCATCCAAAATATAAGCTCAGGTAATTTGAGGGAGATTTTACATGAATTACTAATTTAGTTAAGCTTTTGAAGGCTTAACTAAGTAAGAAGTAGTTGTTATAGTAACCAGAGAGCTTATAGAGCTTATTAAATTAATTAAAAACGCATCTTAATTGAAATTGCTTAAAAGGAAAACATGAATTCAACATAAAACTTTTAAGGAACAAAGAACTCTTCTTAATAATGAAAAGGTTACAAGATTGAAAAGGAGATTACAATAAAAAGTAAATAAGCTACTCTACACTACTCCTACTCCTACTCTAGATGATTATCTCTGTGTGAATGCCCTTCTATTTATAGTGAGGGGAGGATGATTCTAGAGCTTGAGGAGCGTCTTCCATCTTCAATCCAAGCCCTCCCATCTTAACAAACTGTGAATCCTTCAATCTTAGCCCTTAGATCACTCCACGTATTTTCCACCAATGAGAATCTTTTGGATTACCAGTGTGCCCTTGATGTTAGACATGTCAGGTGGATGATCTAGACGGATACGTGTGTTGAGGTGAATGATTTTAACCTGTGAGTGATTGTTGCAGGGTGAAAGTGAAATGGGAGGGAGGGATGGACGTATAATAATTTTGACCCACTTTTATCTCTTTGACTTTGACTACGGGTTAATGTTGTTAACTTGGGCTAGTATCTTAGGCCAAGAAATGAATATTGGAATGGATTTGGACTTAGTTTATAAAAGGGCTTATGGTTTAATATTTCAATGCATAATGGGCTGACCCGGCCTAATAAATGGGTACAGGTTGGCCCATTAAGGATGAATATGCCTTCGTCTTCGTCTTCTCATGCTCTTTCCATTCTCATGCTTGGTTTTGTCTGCTTTTCCATTGTTTTGCCCTTTTGATGAATATCCGATACTTGCACAGTACACGAAGCAAAACAAGCACATATATGGCATTTTATGTCCGTTTGTGGTCATTTAGGCTCGTTTTATTAGGTAAAAAGTATGTGTATTTAAGAACATATCATTAGGTTTACTACTGCTACATTGGAAGGACCTACTTTGACCTGGTAGAATTCTAAGATTGCAACCTTGAGTTTGGAGACTGTGAACCGAATGCCTTAGACTGAAATGAAGCAATTGATGATTGTTGATTTTTGTTCGATAGAAGAAATCCAACGTATGGAGCACGAGTTATGGAACTTGAAGGTTAAAGACTATGACATTGTTGCTTATACTAAGAGGTTCAATCAGCTTGCATTGATGTAGCCGAGAATGGTTGACCCAAAAAGAGTGAAGGTTAATGCTTATATCCGAGGATTAACGGATAACATCAAGGGTGAAGTGACATCTTCTAATCCTGTTGATCTGAATGAAGCTATATGTATGGCTCACAAGTTGATGGAGCAGAAGTCACAAGCTAGGAATGAAAGAATTTTGGAAGGAAAGAAGCGAAAGTGGGAGAGCTTTCAGAGTGGAAATATTAGTGGTAAGGGCAATCAAAGGGATAACTCACGTTAGACTTTGCAGATTAGCTAAAGCAAGTAAATGACTGAGCCATGGTTACCGCTCCTACTGATGAAAAGCTTCCATTGTGTGAACGTTGTTTTACTCTCCATGTTGGTTCATGTACGATCAAGTGTCACAAGTGTGGAAAGGTTAGACACAAGTCAAGGTACTATAGGGAAAAGAGTGTTGCCATTGGTGCTAATGCTCGTCTTGTTTAGACTTATTATGATTGTGATGAGCAAGGTCATACTAGGAGCCGATGTCCGAAGAAGGTGAAGCAAGAAGAAGTTAGAGAAGTACGTGGTCGAGCTAATGCTTAAGGACGCTGAGCCGAAGGGTCCGAATGTGGTTACTGGTATGTTTCTTCTAAATAACCACTATGCTTCTGTTTTATTTGATTCGAGTTTTGATAGGAGTTTTATGAACACTAGATTTAGTTCATTACTCGATATCAAACCGACTAAAATAGAGGATAGTTATGAGGTAGAGTTAGCTGATAGAAGAGTAGTTAGTATAAACACTGTTTTAAAATGTTGCAATTTGAATTTAGTAAACCATATTTTCAAAATCAATCTCATGCCGATTAAGCTTGGTACGTTTGATATCATAATCGGAATGGATTGGCTTGTCAAACACGATGCCATTATCGTCTGTGGCAAAAAAGTTGTTCGTATACCATATGGGAATAAGACGTTGATAGTCAAAGGTGACAAAGGTGTGCCGCGATTGAAGTTTATATGTTGTATTAAGGCCCGTAAGTATATCGAGCGAGGTTGTCATTTGTTTTTAGCACACGTGACGGAGAAGAAGTCGAAGGAGAAACGATTGGAAGACATGTCTGTAATTCATGACTTTCCTGTGGTGTTTTCTGAGGAGTTGCCAGGATTACCACCGTCGAGGCAAGTAGAGTTTCAAATCGATCTAGTACCAGGGGTCCACCTGTTGCACGTGCATCATATAGATTCGCACCGTCTGAGATGAAAGAGTTGTCGGTACAATTGCAAGATCTGTCAGAGAAAGGATTTATTCGTTCGAGTTCATCACCGTGGGGAGCACCAATGTTGTTTGTGAAAAAGAAAGATGGATCTTTTAGAATGTGTATAGACTATCATGAGTTGAACAAGTTAACTGTCAAGAATCGTTATCCTCTTCTGAGAATTGACGATTTATTTGATCAACTGCAAGGTTCTAACGTATACTCTAATATCGATCTGCAATCATGATATCACCAGTTACACATCAAGGAAGAAGACATTCTGAATACTTCATTTAGAACTCGGTATGGTCACTTTGAGTTCCAAGTAATGTCGTTTGGATTGACTAATGTGCCAGCTGTGTTTATGGACTTGATGAACCAAGTATGCAAGCCATATCTTGACAAGTTCGTCATAGTGTTCATCAATGATATTTTAGTTTATTCCAAAGACGATGAAGAGCATGGGAAGCATTTGATGATTATTTTGGAGCAGCTTAAGAAAGAGAAGTTGTATGCCAAATTTTCAAAGTGTGATTTTTGTCTAGATTCGGTATAATTTCTAGGTCATGTGATTGCTCGTAGTGGTGTTCATGTTGATTCTGCCAAGATCGAGCCCATTAAGAGTTGGGCTGCACCGAAGATGCCAACGGAGGTAAGACAATTTCTTCGATTGGTTGGCTACTATCAAATGTTTATTGAAGGGTTTTCTTTGATTTCTAAGGCACTGACTAAGTTGACTTAGAAAATTAAGAAGTACGAGTGGGGAAAAGAAGAAGAAAAAGCTTTTTAAACGTTGAAGCAGAAGTTGTGTATTGCACCGATCTTAGTGTTGCCCGAGGGAATGGAAGGTTTCGTGGTGTATTATGACACATCTCTTAAGGTTCATGGAGCCGTGTTGATGCAAAGAGAAAATGTGATAGCGTATGCTTCTAGACAATTAAAAGTCCATGAAGAGAATTTCACTACTCACAATTTGGAGTTGGGAGCTGTTATTTTCACTCTTAGCTTGTGGAGACATTACTTGTATGGAATAAAATGTGTGGTTTTTACCGATCACAAGAGCCTACAATATATTTTGAATCAGAAAGAGTTAAACTTAAGACAACGAAGGTGGATTGAGTTGTTGAGTGATTATGATTGTGAGATACGGTATCATCCTGGAAAAGCGAATGTTGTGGCTGATGCCTTAAGCCGAAAGGAAAGGGATAAGCCATTACATGTTCGAGCTTTGATGATCACTGTTCACAATGATCTACCTAAGCAGATTCGTGAAGCTCAGAAGGAAGCGATGAAAAGGAAGAATGGAAGGGCAAAAAATTTAGGGAGATTGATTAAGCCAATATTCGAGTTTCGCCCTAATGGAACACGTTGTTTTGGGAATCATGTTTGGTTATCTCGATACGTATGTTAGTAAGTGTTTAACTTGTGCGAAGGTTAAGGCTGAGCATCAAAAACCGTCTCGATTGCTGCAACAACTTGAGATTCTAGTTTAGAAGTGGGAAAGGATCACTATGGATTTTATGAGTGGAATACCAAGAACGCCAAATGGGTATGATACGATTTGGGTTATTATGGACTGACTGACCAAATCAACACATTTCCTGCCAATGAAGAAAATGGATAGTATGGAGAAACTCACGCGACTTTACTTGAAGGAAATTCTATGTAGGCATGGTGTACCTGTTTCGATTATTTCAGATCGAGATAGCCATTTTACGTCTAATTTCTAGAGATCGCTTCAGAAGGCATTGGGGAAAATTTGGATATGAGTATCGCTTACCGCCTACAAACAGATGGTCAAAGTGAAAGGACAATACAAATGCTGGAAGATATGTTGCATGCCAGTGTGATTGACTTTGGAAGTAGTTGGGATCGCCATTTGCCATTGGTTGAGTTCTCATACAACAATAGTTATCACGTAAGTATTAAGGCTGCACCATATGAGGCTTTGTACAGAAGAAAATGTAGATCGCCTATATGCTGGAGTGAGGTTGGGGATAGCCAACTCACCGGTCCAGAATTGATCCGTGATAGGACCGAGAAAATCAACCAGATTAAAAACCGTTTGTTAACTACTCGTAGTCGCCAGAAAAGTTACGCGGATAAAAGACTTAAGACGTTTTAATTTGAAGTTGGTGATATGGTATTATTCAAGGTATCGCCATGGAAGGGCGTTGTGCGTTTCCGAAAGCGCACGAAGCTAAGTCCACGTTATATTAGGCCATTCAAGATTCTAGCTAGAGTTGGTCCTGTAGCTTACACATTGGAATTGCCTGAAGAGTTTAAAGGAGTTCATAGTACTTTTCATTTTTCGAATCTTAAGAAGTGCTTAGCAGAATGTGATATTGTCGTTCTGATGGAAGAGATTCAACTTGATGATAAGTTGCATATGATTGAGGAACCGGTGGAGATTGTTAATATGGAGGTAAAGCGACTTAAGCAAAGTCAGATACCTATTGTTAAAGTTTGTTGGAATTCACAAAGAGGTCCAAAATTTACTTGGGAACCTAAGGATCAGATTAAAAAAAAGTACCCTCATCTCTTTACAAGTAAGGACGAAGCAAAGAGAGTGGATAAGAGGAGCTGAGTGCCGGGACATCACTCCTAAAAGGGGTGGAGAATGTAACAACCCGAGTTTCAGGTCAACGTTTATCCTGAGCTATGACGTTTATATTTTATACGTAACTAGTTATAGTCGTTTGTGCTATATATGGTTTGATGAAAATAAGAAATAATAAGGTAAATTCATTCCGTGATCTGGTTTCTAATTGTTTTTAGCGTTTAAGAAAGTCAATATGTCATTTTTGTATTTTTCGACGTTTTCCTGAGTTTTTGTAAAAACCGTGTTTGAAGGTCGTGTTTTGCGAGGTTTAATGTTTTAACAAAGGTTTTAAACTATATTTAGTGGGACAGAATTAAATTTTTACGAAATGTGGTGACCCGTATTTTATGGCCGGTTATGTATAACAAAAATAATCATTTTGTACTAATCTTGGAAGGGCTTAAGGATGGAAGGACTAGAGTTGTCAAATTGCCAAACTCCTTTTCTATAAATAGGACCTTGATACTTCCATTTATTCTTTTACAAAATTCATTTTCTTTGCCCCTTCTCCTTGCTCTTTTCGACCGTGCACCCCACACATACATTTTTCGTCTACTTTTTCTGACATGCAATATAATCAAGTTACACCATTTTAATCCTTGTTCAATGCTCTATAAATTCCACTAATAAAATCTTACATGCACTAAGTATTGAAGAAGTTTAATTTTTGGTTGGAACTTGGTGTTTTCAAGTATAAGAGGGTGTTCATAGTGGTTAGATTGTTGTTGTGAAGGCTTGGTTTTGTTGAAAAAGTTTGGGTTTGGTCTTTGGGTTTGCGTCTAATTTCAAAAGGAAGGGGGGAAAATTGAACTTTGTTCTATCTTTTTTAGTATACTAATTACATTTCTAGTATGGTTAATTAGATGTTATTACATGTATATGATTGTAGCTAGATGATTCAAGTGCAAAATTGATTTGAAAGTATTTCAAGTATGAACATGTGTTTGATAGTTTTGGTACATGTTTTTAGGCTAATTAAACTTGTTGAAATAGTTAGATTTTGCTAAAAATGAGTTTTGGTATGACTTTGGGTTGACTTTTGTTGACTAGAAATTTTGACTTAGTCATAGCGTGTCGAGAAATTTTTGAAATGTAAATTATGCTTTTAAATATGGTAAAGGATGTTCTAAGATTCATTTTGACATAAGATGGGCCTTGTACCTCTTAAAAATGAACGTTTTACGGCCGAGACAAGTTTGGTTATTTTTCGGGTAAAAAGTCAACTACGAAGTTTAACTTTTGAAAGTCAACTACGAAGTTTGACTTTTGAAAGTCAAACTTGTGTATACTTTTGAATATAGTTTATAACAAGCAAAGGGTTCGTAATGTTAGTTAAAATAAGATGAAATACTAAGTTTGGATTATATTATCCTTACTTTCGGCAAGCTTTCTAAAAATGGAAACTTTGTTAGAAACGTTGTAATATTGTTGAGTGTGTCAAAGCGAAATGTTTTGCGTCGCGCTTGGAGAATTTAGTACTACCTCCATCCCATAATAAATGTCTAGTTTGACTTTTCAGAGTCAGACTGGTTCAACTTTGACCTTACATATATTTGTGTGTGTTATATAATACTTGATACAAAATATATGAACGGATTAGGTTTTAAGTTTATTTTTCATTGGTATAATTTTCATCAAGTATTATATAACAAAAAATATATATATTTAAGGTCAAAGTTGAACCGGCTTGACTCTGAAAAGTCAAACTGAACACTTATTTTGGGACAGAGGGAGTAGGGAGAGTATATGATTGTATATACGTATTACATGTTATAAATATATAGTAATATATATATATATATATATATATATATATATATATATATATATATATGCAAGTATGCAAGATATGATCTAATATACTTTTAGTCACGTACCGCTATATGTGTATTATATAGGTCGCGGTTGAGACGTGAAGTTTATTGTGCTTGTTGATTTCATTGATTTGGATATTTGCTTAAGGTGAGTTCATAGCCTCGCTTTTGAACTGTTTTAAATGTTTTAAACCAGCGAGGGTGATATTTGTTTGTTTTATAAATCGAACACATATGATTTTATGGTATGCATGACCAAATTACGAGATTGTTTCCGCATAAGTTGCTATTGTCGAAGTCCCTTATTTTATGGACTGTTAATTGCCTTGCGAGGTGACCACTAATTCATTAAATTGATCTATTGGGTTTGACAACCCTGTTCGGGGTATGAATCCTTGTGACCACCCTGCCAAACGGACATTTTGTTATTAGAAATATAGTAGGTATATGACAATAATACCTTATTTTGAGGCACCTTAACATATGAAATGCCATATGTACTGTTAACGTTTGGTGTCATGAGCTTATTGCGTGAAACAAAAGAAGTTGCTATACATTGCATTTGTTGCTTTGTTTTCCCGAGACCTAATTATGTGTTCAAAGATTATTAATCATAGTTTATTTTAAACTCTATGAATTTCACTCAGCATTGTTGTTGACGTTTTAAACATGTTTTATCCCAGGTAACCAAGGTTGAAGGCAACAGTGGCGTGGAGGTGTCGTGCGTGTGGTGATGGATTTTGTGGAAAGACTTCTTGTGTGTTCCGGTCTTTCAAAAACAATGTTTTGTGTTATGTTTAAAACAATGACTTTTATTTGAAACAATTGTCTTTCAAATGTTGTAATAGCCGGTAGTTGCGATTTTTGTGGGACCTAACATACTTTAACTCTGAATAATATTGGAACACATGTTGTTCTAAACGTCTCATTTGGTTCGTTTTCTATTATCGTGGTGAAGGATGATATTTAGTAACCCCCAATTGCTAATTTCTGCTGCGCAACCCAATGTGTCGTTTGGGTGGGGTGTTACACTCACTAAGGTTTTATATCTTTTTCTTATACTTTCATTATACATATTTCTTTTTTATGAACATTTTTATTTCCATATATAGATATCACCATAATAGTTTGTGAAAAATATTGCTTTCAACAGGAGATGGTACTTACATCATATTAAAATATATTTGGTAGTAATAATATGTTATTATGGTTTGAGCAAATGGTTAGGTCTAGAAAAGAATTGATGGATTTATTTGGTGCAAGGAAGTGGAAATTAGGTTCATATAAGTTGCTGTAGTGGTCTGTATTTTAAGTGAAATTCCAACAGGTTAAGTTGTTTTTCTGGAATGGTTCATATGAGAAATAGAAAGTAGACCTTATGACCTTTTTGTGGCCGCTTGAATCGCTATAATCCGAGGTATAGCGAGTAAGTTATGCTCATTTAAAAATCAGATAAAAATTAACACATGCTGAAAAACTGCACTTACTGATATTCTGTGCAGTTTACAAAAAGATGTTTTCGACCCGTTTAGGGTCCGAGTCGGTTTAAACACAAAGAGAAAACTTGTACATTACGATTTGCTGTTGAATCTTCAAATTTGAACGACCTCTAACTCCTTTTAACGAAGGAGATACTTCCTTCAAAAGTCGGACCATTTTTCCAAAAATTTAACAAAGTTTCTGCACATGTTTACATATATACATATTGATGTTAGGATTATAATATTTATATGGATCGTAAACTTTATAAATACTATTTTATAAACTAATTAAACAATAAATAAATTGACGTTGTGAGAATATAAAAAATAATGAATCGAACGAGATAGATTATAACTTAGTTTTGGCTATTAGTAAATGTTACAAACGTGTATACTTGTTAAATGGCGAACTTGACGTAAACATTATTTTGACTTATAAAACGGAAACACAAACTATTAGGTGGTGATATAACGTTATAAAATAAAGTGCATCATTTTATTTTCGCTTGTATTATTCTCAATCGACCTAGAATTAAATAGGTTGATTGCCGGAACTTTTGTAACGACTTCTTTTGTTGATTTCCTAAAATCAATACATTTCTCTTAAGGTGAGTTTATAGCCCCGTTTTAACTGTTTATCACTGTTTTACAAATCTTGAGGTGAGATACATTGCTTGTTTTACTTATGGACGCAAGTACTTTACTTTCTTTCTAAATGATTACGGGTAGCCTAAGTAGCGATTATCCATTATGCCTGAATTATCATGAACCGTTAATTACCTTGAGTAAGCGAGAGTCTTATAAATACATCGATTGGAATTGACATCCCCGTTTGGGTAAGTTAAGCACTTACTAGTTTCAGATGACCAAACTAATAGACGTATACCATGTCCAACTGCGGGTGTCACTTTGGGCACTCCCTAGGGTACTTTAATTGCATTAAATTGCATACATAACTTTGTCTAGTCTCGATGTCATGATCTTATCACAATCGTAATTACTTTTTGTGATATTGTATGTGTTACATTATTACACACCCTGAAATCTTGCAGCCCAGCCTTTATAATTATCTAAACCTATGAACTCACCACCTTTATGTTGACATTTTAAGTGTATTTCTCACGTGCTAAATCCGTTATGAAGTATTTGAAGCGCATTGGGTCTTCATTCATCAAAGACTATTTTTTATAGATCTCCTCTGATTAAACCGTCCTCGTTGTATTAAAAACTATGAATTCTTGTGATGCAAACTCATGAGACCACTTGTCAAAAACTTATTTATGTCAAACGTATCAACGAGGATATCTTTTAAACGACTGATGTGGAGGTCATTCTCTTATATCTTATGCTTATGTATTATGAAGTAACACTCCCAATTACTTTTCCGCTGCTACACATTTTAGGGGTGTTATAACGTGGATTGTTACAACACTTCATATGAGGCACAGTCTTGGAAGTGTCAAGGTAATACATGATTAACTTGCCATTTAAAATGCTTACTCGGCATACGGTCTTCCATTGTGTTAGTTTAGTCGTGCTTGCCCGGGATATGCTTCTTTATGCATTGATATAACGTTTTTGTGTGTTGCAGGAGCTAAGTGTTCAAGTGCAATATAATGTATTTTTTTTGTGTTTGGTGGGATCACGGCATGAACAAAGCGGTTGTTTGGATAGGATTGTTGATGAGCCAAAGGTTATCATAAGCACAATTGTCTTACTTATTATTTTAATAAATGAAATACTAATTTGGTATTTTGATAAACACTAATTTGAATCAGATTGTGGAATGAAAGTTCAGTGGACAGAGTTAAGAATGAACTAAACATTAGGTCAACTACAAAGGACTAATTATGTGCTGTTTTTTACGTATTTTAATGTAGATTTTATCTTGTATTTTTTGTTTTTGTGAATTCAAGAATCAACATTTGTCGTTGGTTATCCGTTAGACAAAGACGTTCGTGAAGCAAAGGGTGTCGGCATTAGAAGTTCAGAAAATGAGGTAATGCAATAATACTCATAGCACAATATGGTAGAGATAAGTTTTTGATATAACCTATTACATGTGCAGGAATTTTGTTATAACCATCAACACAAGTTTACGAAGGAACTCATTTCTTCTTAGATCCTATAGTAATATTTTGCTTCTAGATGGTGTGGATGTGTATGATGATTGTACATGCAAAAAAATGATGATTCGATATACGATATAAGTTGACGCAACTTTTATGACTCCCAGGTCGATTAAAAACACGGTTTTCCAAACATCGCTCTAAATCTATGAAAATCATAAACTACGCATAACTATGAGATTAATGCTTAAGAAAAGTTATATTATATATACTTTACTTCTAGTTAACAAGCTTTAGATAAACCACCATAAAAGTTTAAACATCTTAAGCTTGTAAAGTCAATATCATAAAGCTCATTGAGTGGACCCCACATATATGCAGCCACGAAATTGACCTAAAATAAAAAATGTAAAAGAAAAAAATAAGCCTTTCTTTCTAATACCTCTACCTATAACCTTACCGTCCTTAGTGATTTCGCTATCATGTTTAGTGAAAGTTACTCAACATTTATTATCACATATTTGACCAACACTTAGTAAGTTAAATCTTAAGTTATCTACATGTTCTACATTATCTAGATTGAGAGAGTCATTAGAAATCGTACATTTGCCAATGATGTTACCGCGCAGATCACTACCAAAAATGATGTCACCTATGTTGTATGCCTTGTAGGTTGAGAAGAGATATCGGTAACACGTCATGCGCTTAGAGCATCCACTATCTTTTATCTACATGTCAGGTTCCAAGTCCACTCTAAGGCATATCTATTTATTTAAGACAACAACTCAAACATTTGGTCCCCAATATCTCATGGGTCCAAAGTTGTTAGTGCTAAATATCCCTTGCATTTGATGCATTTGATTGGGATGTAGAAATGGATGATACATTCCTCATAGCATGTAACCTTGAGGTTGGAAGTTACTCCAAGTTAAAGGAAAGCCATGAGGTTGGTTTTGTCAACCAACATTCCTTTTTAGTTGTAGCGTCTTAGAACGAGGATAATGATTATTGACTTTTCTAGGTGGTGAAGTTTTTGACCTAAAATTTTGTTTATAAAATCTAGCTTCGGGATTTAACGATGGTTTATAAAATTGTTTAACCTCGTTATCACTAGCAACGAGAATTTTAACATTGTTTACCATTATATGTTTTGGTCTAGGTCCCTTAATTACTTTGGGGCAGTGTGAGCTTTATGGGGGGCGCCCTCATTAATTGGAGGACCACCACTAGAAGGCGTTTCATTTTGAGATTTCACAAATTTGATTTCCCTAATCTCGCTTGTTGACGCTTCAAATGAATTAAAGCTTAGACCCAGTTTATCACTGGATGGTTTTGGTTACTCTACATTTCATTTAAGCAATGTGTACTCTTTTCAAATTGAGTTAGCTTAAGAGCTTCCTCTTTAAGTTTTTCGTTGTCGATTTTAAGTGATTGACAATTTGTACATTCGAGATCAACTCCCTTGTTTTTCTGGAGTGTAGACAATTTTAATTTTAATTCACTAAGCTCATTTTCTAAACTATTTCTAATAGCTTTTAGTTGTTTATTCTTTGTGATAATTTTTAAACTCATCTTGCATAGTTCATCATATTCATTATCTAAAGTAGAATCGTCAATTGATGAATTTTCACCGCTAAAGTAAGAGAAATCGAAACATACCTCATTTGATGCTTGAGCCACGAGACACGTTTTGTCTTTAGCCTTTTCATCATCTTCTTCACCACAATTACTTCAAGAACCTCCGATGAATGCTCTTTGGTTCTTGTCTTTCGGTGGTTTTGGACATTCTCAAATAAGATGGTTTGGGTCTCAGCATCTAAAGCACTTCCTTTCACTTTTTCTGTTCTTGTCGTCTAGGCTTCTTTGAAACGACTTTTTGTCGTTTCCTGGTAGTCTCACGAATTTACCTATTTTCTTGAAGTCTCTAACCACCACGGCGTATTCTTCTTCTTCACTTCTGGAAGTCGAACACTCCTCATCACTAGATTCCTTTTTAGCCTATAAAGCAAGAGATCTTCTTTCCCCTTTAGCTTTGACTATTTCGGAATTTTTCTTGATGATCATCTCTTGACCTTTGAGGTTCCCGATGAGTTCATCAAGTGACAGTGATATTAAGTCTTTTGACTCTTCAATCGCCATGACCTTTGCTCTTCATTTGGGATGTAGAGCCCTAAAAAACTTTCTAACATAGTTCTTGCTAGAGTAACCTTCATCAAGAGCTTTTAGACTATTAATAATATTATTAAATCTAGCAAAAGCATTATCTATAGATTCGTCTTTAGAAATGAAGAATTGTATATTTTAAAACTCTTGAATGACCTCGGCTTCTGATACCAAATATGGAAACTAGAAGGGCGGTTGAATAGCTTATAGTCTAATTATCGTTTTAAAATTTTACTTCTAAAATTGTTAGACTCCCGTATATGTTTTATCAATCAACAATATGAATAAATCGAGATGACTATCTACTTGTAATAACGTTACAAACAATAAATGAGAAACACAAACAATATAAAGAGATAAAGCAAAGAACGATCAAACCAAGATACCAAGTTTTATAGCAGTTCGGCTACGAAGCTCTTCTTCGCCCAACTCTACTCCCCGAGTATCCAACTTGAGATTTCACTATGTCAACAAGCTCCTTTCAGGCGTAGAAAACCGTTTACACGTCTCTTACGTTTTTTCCGACACTAAGCTAAATGTCA
>BQNB010155001.1:0-15448 GCA_026074375.1 Tanacetum coccineum
CTACCAATGACAATGACGACTTGGGTAAATTAGATGCAAAAGCTGACATTAGTATTTTCGTTGGTTACACGCCCGCAAAGAAAGCGTTTAGAATCTACAACAAAAGAACCCGGAAAATTAATGAAACAATTCATGTGATATTTGATGAGCTGACAGCTATGGCTTCTGAACAATTCAGTTCAGGATCCCGACTTCATTCTATGACTCCTGCAACATCCAGTTCAGGACTCGCTCCAAACCTTATTGCTCAACAACCTTGTATTATACCACCAAGAGATGATTGGGATCGCTTTTTTCAACCTATGTTCGATGAATACTTCACTCCTCCATCCATTGCTATTTCTCTAGTTCAAGAAGCTGCTACTCCGAGAGCTGTGGTTTTAGCCGATTCTTCTGTGTCAACTTCTATTGACCAAGATGCTCCACCAACAAGTATTCCATCAACACAAGAACAAGAAAATTCTCCAAACATTTCTCAAGGTTTTGAAGAATCCCCAAAAACACCAACTTTTCATGATGATCCACTTCATGAATCTCTTCATAAGGAATCTACTTCTCAAGGATCATCATCGAATGTGAGACAAATGCATACTCCATTTGAACACCTTGGTAGATGGACTAAGGATCATCCTATCGCAAACGTAATCGGCAATCCTTCTCGCTTTGTCTCTACGAGAAAGCAACTCCAAACTGACGCCATGTGGTGTTATTTTGATGCCTTCATGACTTCGGTAGAACCAAAGAACTTCAAAAAAGCAATGACAGAACCATCATGGATCGATGCAATGCAAGAAGAAATTCATGAATTTCAAAGACTAGAAGTTTGGGAATTAGTGCCGTGTCTAGATAAAGTGTTATTGATCAAACTAAAGTGGATTTATAAGGTCAAGACGGGTGAATTTGGCAGGGTACTAAAGAATAAGGCTAGACTAGTTGCTCAAGGATTAAGACAAGAAGAGGGAATCAATTTTGAGGAATCATTTGCACCGGTTGCTAAAATAGAGGCCATCCGTATCTTCATAGCAAATGCTGCTCATAAGAATATAATGATCTACCAAACGAACATCAAAACGGCTTTCTTAAATGGCGAGTCAAAGAAGAGGTCTACGTTTCTCAACAAGAAGGATTTGTTAATCTGGACAACCCATCGCATGTGTACAAGCTCAAAAAGGCCCTTTACGGTCTCAAACAAGCACCACGTGCATGGTACAACATGTTGTCAAGCTTCCTAATCTCACAACAGTTCTCCAAAGGTGTAGTTGATCCAACACTCTTCACACGGCAAGCTGGGAACAACTTATTATTGGTACAAATTTATGTTGGCGATATAATATTTGCATCCACTAATATTGCCATGTGTAATGAGTTTGCTAATCAAATGACCACTAAGTTCAAGATGTCAATGATAGGGCATATGTCATTCTATTTAGGATTACAAATTTCTCATAGTCCCAGAGGCATCTTTATAAACCAATCTAAATATGCTTCTGAAATTATTAAAAATATGGTATGCTAACTAGTGATTCTGTAGACACACCTACGGTAGAAAATAGTAAATTGGATGAAGATCTACAGGGTTATCCAGTAGATGCTACACTTTTACCGTGGCATGATTGGCTCCCTTATATATCTAACATCCTATAGACCAGACCTTATTTATGTGGTCTGCTTATGTGCCCGGTATCAGGCAAAGCCTACCTAAAAGCACTTAAATGCGGTTAAGCAGATCTTTCGATACCTAAAGGGAACCATTAACATGGGTCTCTAGTACTCAAAGGATACCGGTATGTCTATGACAGCATATCCAGATGCAGATCACGCGAGGTGTCAGGACACTAGACGCAATACATCAGGAAGTGCTCAATTCTTAGGTGATAAACTTGTTAGCTGGTCTTCAAAGAAGCAAAAGTGCACTGCCATATCGAGTAATAGGCTGAATATATTGCTTTATCTAGGTGTTGTGCTCAAATCTTATGGATGCGTTCACAGCTAACAGACTATGGCTTTTAATTCAATAAGATTCCTCTGTACTGCGGCAACAAGAGTGCGATTGCTCTATGCTGCAACAATGTTCAACACTCACGAGCCAAGCACATCGATGTTCGTTATCATTTTATAAAGGAGCAAGTGGAAAATGGAATCGTGGAGCTATACTTTGTCTGGAGTGAATACCAACTGGCTGACATCTTCACCAAACCTTTGCCTAGAGAAAGATTTAATTTCTTAATCGAAAAGCTCGGTATGAGAAGCATGTCGCCGGAAACGCTAAAAGTCTGACAGAGGAAGAGGACGAGTAAGGGTGGTTACTCGCGTTATATCGTGTATTATATGTATATAAGAAAACATAAAAACCAAAAAGATTTTTCATTTTATATAAATTTTTCAAAAAATAAAATTAAAAATAAAAAAAATTAGAAAAATACAAAAAATAGGTTTTCATGACATATTTTCTAGCATCGATAATATATACGGCTTTATAAATGTCATTCAATAATGCACAAAGATGTAAATAAAGTTCGAATAGAAAATATGTCATATTGCTTGTTATTATTTCAGATAACAACTCGGTCATAATCTTAAAGGAAAGTGTTTCAAAATGAAAACTTAGCCTCATAACGGGAAATTTACTTTTCTCAGGAATGAGTTACTTTACATTCATTTAAAGGCTTGTGTTTACTTTGCAACATAACCCGCGCTTTCGTTATCCATAAGTGTACATGTCAGTGCGCTTATGTGTCAAAATAAGAGAAATCTTATTTAATGGTGTTGATTTTTTCAGAAATAATATAATCATCTCAGCAATTCATCAGAAAATGATTTTTCAAGGCATTTAACCACTCAAACAACGACTACTTCTCTTTAAATAGAAAACGGGTCATTGTTTGAGGGGGAGACAATGTCAAATTTCTTCTTCAAAATCATCAAGGAATAAATGGAAAAAAGTTTTAAACAACAACGAGTTAACAATTAAAGGGGAGTTAATTAAGTTTAACTTATATGTGCCTTACATGTTATGTGTTTATACCTTTAGGGAGTAAATAGCAAAAATAAGTATCTAAGCATTGTAGTCTAAACTTTAGGGACTAATTATGCCTTTAGTGAAACTATTTTATGCTTTAGAATATTTATTTAGGAAATATACAAAGGATATAAGAGTATAGGGGGCATATTTGCCAAAACGTGAAAGTTTTAGACTAACAAACACCCCTTCCCCGTCTTTCTTTATACACACAAACACAAAACTCAATTTTTTTCCTTCCTCTCTTACAAATTGTCACCCTCTAGATCATCTACAAATCGTGCATTTCAAGACTTGAGGTAAACTTCAAACATGTTCCTTACCATCTAAACAACTCTTCTACAAAAGGAATTAGGTATTAACTTAATCTTTTACACAAAATCCTTAGAATTTGGCTTAGGGTTAGTGAAAATCAAAGGTTGACCAAATTCCAAATTAGTTGAGGGGTTTTGACTCTTAAGGTGTGTAGTTCACTCGGTTATAGTAGTTTTGTATGGGGTTAACATATGGTTTCGATTTGCTTGATTCTTGTTGCGAAAAAAATTGGTGTTTGGAAATTACTTGAAAATTATGATGGGTTTGTGCTTTATATGTGTTTGTATGCTTCTGTGAATGTATTTAAAAGAGAAAATCCATGTCTTGTATGTAAAATTTATGTGTTTGAGAAAAATGAGCTGGACAAGTTTACTCGTTTGGATTTTTGTTTGATATTTTAAAGGTCAATATTTTTAGGTTAATTCTTGTTACTAAATTGCTGGAAACTATGTATATATTATGTTTTATGTGTATAAGTGCCAAAAATGATAGGTTTGTAAAAATCAAGAATTTATAGAACGGCGTTTTTATACAAGCCTCTATAGACGGCGTTTATACGCGCCTCTTTAGAGGCGATTTATACGCGTTTTAAATAGACGATGATTTATACATGACCCATATACGGCGATTTATACATCACCCAATAGACGGATTTATACATCCCGTAAGGACGAAGATTTATACATTCCCATTTAGACGACGATTTATTCATAGGACAATAGACGGCGATTTATACATATGATATTAGACGGCGATTTATACAGGTCTTAGGCAGCGATTTATACATGGTCTTAGACGGTGATTTATACATTATTTATAAGAAATAATTTTTCCTAAATGTTTTTAACTTGGTAACTCATCTTAGGTTAAATCTTTTTTTATCGTATGTAAGTTGCTAAATCGAATGTATATGACCAATTGTTAGTAAGTTGACCTTCCAATTAATGTCCTTCGTCTTATACATTGATTGAATGCCTGATAATCTGTGATTAAATCTGCCTAGTTAATGTCTATGAATTACCTTGCATATGAACTGTATTGGAACCTTCTTAACAAAAACATGAATCCAGTTGCCACTAAACAAGTTGCTCTCGACAATTCTTTGGTTCCTTCTAAGAAGAAAAGATAAGATTGAAATGTGCAATGCAAGAATCATGTTCGCAAGCACAAAGAGAGAAACTATCAAGTTCATTGGATCCTCTTAAACTTCTCCATGCTATCCTGCATTCTCCTGATCAATGTCGAAGTCCTGAAGTATACATGCATTAAATTTGGACCCCATCCAAAAGATAAAGATACAGACGCATATCGGTTCAAGCTGGATAAGAAGAAGTTCCGAGTGGATACAGAAGTCTTTCGTGAAATTCTCCAGATTTGTCCCAAACTTCTCAACTAAGACTTTATTAAACCTCCTTCAGAAGAAGAGTTCATTACATTTATCCATGAACTTGGTTATTCTGGAAAGTGTGATATGCTTTCTGCAATCCATACTGATCAAATGCACCAGCCTTGGAGAACATTTTCTGCAATCATCAATAGGTGCATCTCTGGGAAGACAATAGGACTTGATAGACTCAGGGAATCACGAGCTCAAATCTTGTGGGGTATGTATAACAAGAATAATGTTGATTATGTTGCTCTACTATGGGAAGACTTTATGTATCAAGCTGACAACAAAGAAATAAATTCAGCAAGGAAAGAGCACATGCCCTACCCAAGATTCACCAAAGTCATTATCAATTACTCCATCTCTAAGGACAAGACCATCTCTATGAGGAACAAGATCAATCTTCACATAATTCGTGATGACACATTGCTCGGTACATTGAAGTTTGTCTCCAAGACATAAGAGCATCAGCAGTATGGAGCCCTGATTCCTGATGATATGATTAATCAAGAGGTCAAAGATTCTAAAGCTTACAAGACTTACTACGACTTTTCTACTGGAAAAGCTAATCCCAAGAGAAGCAAGGAAGTTTAAGGAAAGTGGATTCACCCTCAAGGAAATTGTCTTTGTCTTGGAAGAGAACCTGTCAGGAGCTAGCGAGCTAAAAAACCTGCCAAGAAGTCTACTATTGTGCCAACAGCAGGTGTTGCAATCAGAGACACTCCTAGTTAGTCTGTGCCAAAGAAGAAAACACCAGCTAAAGTTGATATAGGCAAAGGCTTGGATATACTTTCTGATGTGGCATTACTTGAAGTTGCTCAGGTCAAGAAGACTCTCAAGAAAAGCAAGCTGGAAACTCACATGCTTCATGCAAGTGGCTTAGGTGATAGAGTTGGTTCCTAACCAAAGGTTCCTGATGAGCAAGAAGACAAGATAACTGGTACAGATGAAGGAACTGGTACTAAACTAGGGGTTCCTGATGTACCTAAATATCTATCTGTGAGTGAAAATGAATCTTAGGGAGATAGTGGTGATGATGAAAGCAATGATGATGAGAGTGATGAAGTAAGCAAAGATGATGATAATGATGATGTGGATAGTGATGCAGATGGTGAATAGTAGGCAAGGAGATTAGTGACAAGGAATGATTCTGTGATAAAGATCGAGATATCTAATTCAATCAGAATGATGATAAAGAAGAAGAAAATAAAGAAGAGTATGTACGTACTCCAAATAGCTTTGAATTCAATAATGATGATGAAGAGTATGAGGAATTATATAAGGATGTGAATGTGAGGTTAACATATACAGAGCATGAAAAACAAGGGACGAAAGATGAAGAGATGACGGATGCTGGTCGTGATGATAGTACTCAATAGACCAAATATGAACAAGTCAAGGATGATGAACATGTAATACTTACAACTGTTCATGACACCTAAAATACTGAAGGTCCAATGGAAAGTTCATCTGTGTCTTCTGACTTTGCAAATCAATTTCTAAACTTGGATAACGTTCCACCAACCGACACTAAAGTCGTTTCTATGATGAATGTCAAGGTTCGTCATAAAGAACCAAGTACTCAGACTCCACCTCTTCTTAACATACCTGTCATGGTAATCCTAGAAACTTCAACTGCAACTGGATCAACCATTCCTCAGACAATTCCACCAATCACTCCTCTTCAACAACAATCAACACTAACTCCAACTCGTGCACCAACAACTGCAACTACTACAACTTCAGTTCCTGCTCTTCTAGATTTTTCATCCCTCTTCGGATTTGATCAAAAAGTTTCTGCTTTGGAAAAAGAGCTTTCTCAATGGAAACATGCTGATTACTCTGCATAATTGCTCAAAACCATAAAGTCTCAAATTTCTGCAATGATGGATGATCAACTCAGCACAAGACTTAAAGACCTCTTAGAAGGTCTATCCAGGTTCATACACTGCAGACTTTGAGAAGAAGGATAAAGATGAGAGGAAGAGATACATAGATCTTGTTGAGAAGTCTGTGAAAGATATCATCAAAGATGAGGTTAAGAGTCAAACTTCCGTAGTTCTTTAAAAGGTAAGTATCTGATACGCCACTCTTCGTGATCCATAAGATCTGGTTAATTGAATCACTTGAGAATATCGTCATGGCCAAGTCTTCCTCTCAACCCAAGTCAACATACGAGGCAACTGCGTCACTCACTGAGTTTGAATTGAAGAAGATCCTCTTAGACAAGATTCAGAAAAGTAAATCGTATAGAGGCGCCCAAGAACACAAAGATCTCTACGATGCACTTGTCAAATATTACAAGCTTGAAAAGGACCTCTTCGAATCTTATGGTAACGTATATTCGTTAAAGAGAGACCGAGAAGACAAAGACAAATATGAAGACCCTTCGGCTGGATCAGACCAAGAGTTGAAGAAGCGAAAGACGAGCAAGGATGTTGAACCTCCAAAAGGTTATAAATCAAATGATTCTAAGTCAAGCTCATCCAAAGGCACCAAGTCTCAGCCAAAATCATCAGGCAAGTCTATGCTAGCAGAGGAACTAGTGTTTGAGACTACAAACATCAAGTTGACACAAGATCAAGGAGGTGACTTGGTTGGGTAGACACGAGGACCAACGAATGTCGAGGCAGCGATCTAAAGCATGATTGGTTCAAGAAACCAGAAAGGCCTCCGACTCCTAATCCTGACTAGAATGTTGGAAAAATAATTGATTTAAAACCTCCTCAAACTTGGATCAGCAGAATTGCACAAGCAGAGAAGCCTTCTCTTACCTTCGATAAGCTGATGAGCACTCCCATCGACTTCTTTGCATATGTCTTGAATAATCTAAAGATTGAGAATCTGACACAAGAACATCTCGTTGGACCAGCTTTCAATCTACTCAAAGGGACATGCAGAAGCCGAGTAGAACTCGAATATCATTTCAAAGAATGTTATAAGGCTATCACCGATCGACTTGACTAGACAAACCCTGAAGGACACGAATATCCATTTGACCTCAGCAAGCCTCTACCATTAATTAAAGATCAAGGTCGTCAAGTAGTTCCTGCTAACTACTTCATCAACAACGACCTTGAATATCTGAAAGTTGGAAGTTTAAGCAGGAAATACACGACTTCTACAACAAAACCAAGGCTGCTAAGTATGATACTATTGAGGGCATAGAAGACACGGTTCCATCGCTATGGAGTCCAGTGAAGGTAGCTTATGGTAAATATGCTATGTGGGGAATCACTCACTAGGGTCCAAAATGACAATGGTTCTATAGATACGCAAGCAACAGGCAGTCCAAGCATGATGTGTTCTCCACAAAAAGAATCATTACAGTAACACATGTTAAAGTTATGAAGAAGTATGATTACGGGTATCTAGAGGAGATTGTCATTCGAAGAGAAGATCAAACAGCTAGACAAGGTCATTGAAGGGGGACTTCCCAAAGATTAAATTTGTCCTCGTGATATCTGAAGACTGCTTCTCTCTTAGTTCAGAAGAAACTCTCTAATCTGGACAAAGATGACCTTTACGACTTGAACGTGGCATTGCAGATATTTACTAGACGTGTTGTCATTCTTAAGCAGGTGGAAGACCTTCAACTGGGAGTCGAAAGCTACTAGAAGAAGCTTAATATCACCAAGCCTGAGACGTTCAGGTCTGACATCATCGGCATGACCCCATACACTGCATACAAAAATCCACCAGGAATCATATATCAAGATAAGCTCAAGAGAAACAGACTGATATGCTCGGATGAACTCTACAAGTTTTGTGATGGACTCTCAACTATTCGAAGGGTTCTTTATGATATTGCTTCCAGCTTGGAGATGGATTACTTGCCAAAAAGAAGATGAAGTAAATTAGACAGGAAATGGTCTCGCATCATGATCAAGGCAATCAATCAGTAGTTCTTTGAAAGAAGGTTAATGAGGAATTTGGAGAAGTTTGTTGGTGGGGAGTGAGAGGACATGTCCTCAGGCTGCTTGAACGGATAATATGACTTTGTTATATCTTTTCCCACTCCATTTCAGGTCAATTTCTCGTAATTACAAATTTGTGAATATGTAAATAAGTAGTGTAAGACTAGAATTAGGCATATATAGTGTTTGAGTGCGAATTTTCAAGAATTTCTTAGTAAATTCAATTTTTTTTCAAATTAACCACAATTCGTATTAATTCCGCCTTATAATTTGAGGGGAGCATTAAAATGTTCCATATATATAGGATTGATATATGAAATTGATACATTTTTTCTCCCCGAAAGTATTATATTTGAATCAATTGATATCCAAAATATCAATTGATTTAAAAATTTTGATAAGGGGAGAAAATGTGATTAAAATATATATAACTTGTATAATGTGATCTTAAAGACTCATATGTGAACTCCATCCTCGTATGTGCTAAATATTTTTGGTTATCGATGCACATATGCAGGGGGGCATTTCTAAAATATAAAACCATCGAGGTACTAAATGTTTTGATGTATATCAAAGTACCTTGATCGATGTTTTCAAATGGTTTTAAAGCTGTGAATGATACCAAAAGACCGACCATGTATTTAATTACTTGGAGTTATAAGGTGGTTAGATATAGATGTTCGTTCCCACGATGTAGTCATAACCGGAGGGATCTACCCAGGGACATTCCATTAGTTAGAATAGAAGTCCTTAGGTATGATAAAAAGGATAAAAAGTGAGAAAGAGAATAGTGCCGACTAAGATTGAGCTAGTATTGGAACAAACCCAACAAGGTACTAGTCATGAAGTCTCGGTAAGCACTGAAAGGGTTGAAGAATGAAAAAGAAAAGGTAAGATAAAGGGTAAAAAGAAAGAAGCCCTCCTTACACTTAGGCAGAAACCGGGTCAATACATAAACTGTCAGAAATACTAAGTTGTTGTTAAGTATTAAAGACGGTCGTCATGGACCTAGTGACGCAATGCACAACCCTTCCCAGCCACTCAAGGTCTCTTAAAAGACTCTTGTTTCATTTCTCACGGATATGACATGCATCTTCTTATCGAGCTTTTCACTCCGAGTTAGTTGGTATTGAAAAGGTGGCAGTCTGCTCCAGCCTTTGACTACTAAAACCAAATGTGCATTATTAAGTCTAGAGCCAAAATAAATCATCCATAAATCTTACTAGGATACTATTCAATAATATGTGTTACTCACACACTGTGAACACAAGTAATAACTTAAGAGTCTTACGCATTATCCTTGTGATATTGTTAGAATATCAGAGTGATACATAAGTATTCACAATGACGATGGAAATCCTTCCAGAGCAAACATCAAACAAGCTCTGCGGTAGGTGGCTTGTGAGATCCTATAAGGATCAAACTTGTAACACTGGATATCAATTCGGTCCAGCTATGAATGTGACGAATGAATTTTGAAAAAGATAAAATTGTTGGTGTGTTATAAAAACCGTTTGCATCTTAACATACCGACTGATTTTCCTAAATCAATCTTCAATCTTATGTCCATGGGAAGCCTCACAAGGGTATCTGGACATAGGAAAGCTAAACACGAATTGACGGCTTAATCGGGAAGACAGTGACTTACCGATTCACTCTTACCGTGTTGTCTGCTTTGAGACGCATCTCCGGTTACTAAGAACGGCTTAGCACAGTCTGCGAACCCTGTCAAGATTGATCTTCGAATCTACCTGATCACATGCAGTATTTATATTGATCAACGGGGAACCATGGTTATTGCAACCATATTCTACGAAGTAATAAAGCCACTTTCGTCTATACATGTTGATTATCACTAACCCTTTCATACAGGTAATCCCGATGGTCGCAACTATTGGATCAAGACGAGTCAAGATTCTTAGCCAAATGCTCAGACTCGATCGAGATACATAAAGACATCATGAAAGCTCAAGTACATGTTTCAAGACTTCCTTTCTTAGTGATACGCACGTCTTCTTTGCAAGCGACGAAGTGTTAAGTTAAGAGCAGATGATATGGAGAAATCACTCATATCCTTATTTATATACAAAAATGGCCCTTAAATGTTCAAAATGTGCTAAAAAATAAGCTTGTATTTGTCTGTATTCTTGTTTGTTTGTGAATGTGTAGGTATGGATTGTTAGTGCAAAAAAATCACAAGAAAAATGGTCAAAAACCAGACATAAGCACGGACATCCGGGGAACGAATTAGAAGTGCACAAGAGCCGGAAGGTTCTAACAACTAAGGTCATCAAAAGTCTCAACCCTTGGTACCTCATTGGTAATCTCATAAAAGACAAAACACTTGAAAATACCCAAAATACCCTTAATGTTAAACCAAATTCATCAAAAGCCCTAAAAACCCTAACACCGTTATCTCCTTTTTATTAAAGAGATAACGGCCGTTATCTCTTATAACTTAAAACCTTTAAAACCTTAAACACCCGGCCTAAGTCCATTTTAAAATAAACCCTGAGCCCAAGTCAAAGCCCGTTCCCCTTTGGTTAAACTTACCCAACGTTCAAATACAGTTAAAAAGGGCGCGAGTCCCTTTTTACTGTTCATCATCTTCTTCAATCAATTACCCGTCAAAATCAAAGGGTTAATTCAAATTGATGATGAGGCATCAAGATTCGAGTACTAAGCTATGAGCTGGCAAAGTTAGACGTCATCAAGCTCTCTCATTGGTCAAGCCGGAACAATGGTATGGCACGTGGGATCCAAAGAAACACATAAGGAATGGAAATTGTATACTAAATCCTTTGCTAAAGAAGCACAAGTACTCTGACACATGGATTGCCAAGTTAGCAATCCGTGTGCTCACTTATTTGATCCAACGGCTTAAAAAAAGGATCTAATGATTAGCATTAAAGGAAGGGACGAGATCAAAGCTTGGAGGAGCATGTTGAGAGACCTAGAAGTTTCTCTCTCAGCTATAAATACAAGACCTTCTCTCACACAGCGAGGGAGGAGGAGATAGATTTTTATATTTTAGCTTATTAATTTAGCTTATGTAATTTTTCTTTAAAACTGTTTTTTAGTTTATTGTTTACTAAATGTAATTTCCTTTTTCACTATTGTAATTAGCTCTTTTATTAATAGAAGTCAAGTTTTCTTATTATGCACTTTACTTTTCTCAAGCTTACTTTTATACAAAATTTTGTTAAATAAATTGTTACTGTTTCATAAGCTTATTATTAACTTTACTTAAATCTAAAATCAGTTTAATACCCTAGGCTATGGATGGATTTGGTTGCTTTGGATGATATTGGACTTTACTAGCTTATCCTTGTGATAAGCTAAAGCTTGTTGATGGCTCAAAAGAGCTTTTAATAGCCTTGTTTAGTGCAGAGGCTTAAGTAAGTTTTCATTTTCCTTAACTAGCTTTAAAACTTCTAATTAGCTTAATTTTGCTTAATTTCTGCTTATTGATATTTAGTTTAGCTTAATTGATTTAGTTATAGTTAATTTGTACTTATTGAGTTTAATTTGTAGTTTAAAATCTTTAGTTTTCATGTTTCTGTCTTAAAATCAGAGAAAAACCAAAAATATAGCTTAGTTGTTAGCTTATTCATTCTGGCTTATTTGTTTGCTTAAAAATGTTTAATAGGGTTGCTAAAAGCTGTCTAATATCTGGTATTTGAGCTGTGTTATTTAAAACTTATTTTGATAAGCTAAAAATGGATTTGATGAATTTAAAGGGGTGTTTGGGTCAAGCAGTACTAACTCAAGTTAGTACTGCTTGAGGCCAATTGGTCCTTTGATTTCAATTTGAATCTCATATTTGAGTTTATCAGTATAGGATTTAGGGGCTTTGTTAGCTTAATTCAGTTTTAATCAAAGTTAGTTAGTTGTTGTTAAGCATCTGTTAGAATATAGTAAGTAGAATAATCATTTTAAGCTTATTTGGTTTCTAGTTGTTATTACTGCTTCATTTGCTCCTTATAAAGTGTTTTCTAGTAAAATTGGTAGCCTGCAATAGTTGAATTTAGGTGTTGATTCCCTTTGATGGTCAATTGCATCAGCATCTTTAATAGATAAATAGCCACTTTCTAGCTTAATTTTTAGATAGTATAAGTATTAAGTAGGTTTTGATTTTTAGCACACAAGTATTTTGTAGAACATTAATCATCTGTTTTAACTTGTTTCTTAAAAATCTGCTTATTTGTCTATCTGTTTTAAGCCTTTAAAATATCACTTCTTTATTTACATTAAATGTTAAAAAAACAAAAAATATAGTTTTTTGCCACTACACAGCTTATTCATTAAGCTTTTCTATGTGATTGATTTTCAAATGCTTTTTGAAAGCAGTTTTGAGTAGTCTTTTAGATTATCTTTCTAGTGATATAGCTTATAAGTTCATAAGGTTCCTTTAGTTTAGATAAAAATAAGCCCAAAGTTAGCTATCTGTCTGTTTGGTTGTGTGTGTGTGTGTGTGTCTCTTTAAGTGCTTTTTTAGATTTCTTAGTTTTTAGTCCTTAGTTTTTGCTTAATTTCTGTTCAAATTAGCTTATCAGATTATTATTTAGTTGTCTTTAGCTTATTAGGGTCATAGTTAGCTTATTTTGTCTTTTTTTAAAAAACAAGAACATAGTTAATCAGTAGCAAGTAGCTTTTTCAGATAACTTTTTAACTGCTTATTTGATTTTCAAAATGTATTTAGTTTGCTGTTTCTAGTAGTTTTTTGGCCAATGTTTAAGCAGGTATAGGGCTTTTAGGAATAAGGATCCAATAGCTTATCTTAAATTAAGCTCAAAATTGCCCTTAAGGCTTGTTGGTTTTCAGTTTTTTCACTAAAAGCTTATTTGTAATCCTTTGCTTATGGCTTGCTTATTTTTGTTTGTTTTTGCTTATTAGGTTTAGTATTAAGCTAGTCTTAGCTTATTTCCTCTTGTGCTTTGCTTATTAGTTTAGAAATTGCCCAAGCAGTTAGCATTCTAAGTCTTTAAGAGTAAAAAGCTTTTCTGTCTAATTTAGCTTATTTATGTGCTTATTTTAGGTTTATAAAAATAGTTGTTTTGCAAAAGTAGCTTATTTTTAAGTGTTTTCAAAAGTTGTAAAAAAATGGCAAAGATTAAAACACTTGGGATAGTGGGAAACCCCGAGTGAGCCAAGACTCAAACCCGAGGACAATTCTTCCACCCTCGCCACGCGTTTTTTAAACCCCACACACTCCAAACAATTGATGCTACTAATGTAGCTCACTATTCCGGTATATCTTTGCACAATCTATTATTTATATACGTTTTAGGCTTTTAGTATAATAAGCTGTTTTAGCTTATTCGATAAGCTGTGTTCCAAGGCTTATCTTTCTTAGATTCCTCATTGTTCAAGCTATTTTTTCAGAATTTTTATAAAACGTTTAGTATTTTTTATCATTTAATTTCTTTAAAATCGTTTTTTAATATAAAAAAATTATTAAAAAGTCAAAAAATATAATTCTTTTTTAGAAAATTTTGTTTTAACATTTAGAACCTAGGAAAAATAGGTTTGCTTTCGTAGGGTTTAAATTGTAAAATTTTGATTTTAAAGAACGTGATTAATTCCCATTCATATTTTTAGTGATTTTTAGCTTAAAACACCTTCGTTTTTAGTCTAGTTTTCTTTATTTTAGCTTTTTAGTTCTATTAGTCTTATAAGAGAAACAAAAGATCGGTTTTAGGCTTAATTTTATTAATTTAGGTTTTATAGGTCCGGTTTGGGATTTCCGTTTTGCATTTTTAGCTAAAAATTGTCTTCCCTTAAGTGTTTTAAAGTTTTTGCCTTAATTTTCTCGTAGTTTTAGAAAACCAATATCAATCTTATTCCATTCAAGCATCGATTCTCAAAACGACTCTCGACTTTCCATTGCTTTCCTCGTTGGGGATAACGACCCGGGAATCATACTCCCGGATTACTATAATTGAGATCTTTTGATTCCTACCCTCTTATCTTTATATATTATATATTATAAGTATATCTTATATTTATATATTATATATTATATATTATTAAAAGGTGTAGATCAGAAGGGATCAGTTTTTGGCGCCGCTGCCGGGGAGGATTGTCTACGATTGTTGAAGCCGTTTGAAAATTTGTGTTTGAAGATCCTTCCAAGTGAAGTTATTTTGTTTATTTTCATAAAAAATATACAAAAAGATTTTTATTATCTTAGTATATATAATATAAAAAATCACAAATCTAAAAAAAATCAAAAATATAAAAACATTATCCATAAAAAGAAAAAATAAAAAAAATAGCAAGTTGGTAAAAGAACACCAACAAATAATACTTTCAATTGAAGTATTATCCATCAATAAGTTATCGAAACAAAAGGAAAAAATCTTAGCACTTTTGTGTATCTTGCGAACGTTACGGGCTCCCTTTTAAGGTAACAAAACTCCCTTTGTGTGTTAGTTTCTTTGAGAGAGTTACCGAGAAGCGAGCTGATTATTTGGTTTAGTATTTAAAATTTATTGTGAATACATTGTTGAAAAACCAAAAAAATATATATAAAAAAAATAGTATAAATTTTCTTTTTAAATTTTAGTGCATGCGCACTCGTTCTCAAACTCGTAATTCTATCCGTCAACAACAACAAGTCAACCCGACTTTTGTTGAACCATTCAATCTTAAAAATCAAGCTCCTCCTGTAGTTACGATGGTCGATAATCGTACTATGGCTCAAATGCTCGAAGCACCCACCGTGGGTTACGAGGATGCCATCGTTGTACCCGAGATCAATGCGGACAACTTTGAGCTTAAGCACGGTTTGCTTACCCTCGTGCAAAA
>BQNB010155002.1:3090-15448 GCA_026074375.1 Tanacetum coccineum
GGTATTGGCAGACTTGGTCCCTGGGGTTTCTACTTCCTACTATTTTTGGCTTGGAGGTTTTCTAAGGATATAAGAGTTTAGGAAATGGCAGTATTCATCCCTATTATTTATAAAATCTAGGAAACACATAGCAAATTGCATCTAAGTCCCTAAATTTTCTAACAAGAGACAATATTGGCCTTTTGAGTTAATCTTAATTAACTCCCCTCAAGTTATAACCCTGATCACCAAAAAAACTTTTACCGTTACTTGTGAGATGTTTTAGAAACCCGTTTGATGCAAAAAACTTGAAATCACTCTCCCCCTCAAACAATGACCCGTGTTCTAGTTAAAGAGCTGTAGTCGCTGTTTGAGTTAAAAAGTTTATTGTAAAAGCCTGAGTAGATTAATTTTTAACAATACTTTTTCCATCGTGATTAACACAAATAATTTTGAAGAATCAATTAAGAAGAAATTATTTAGTTATAAAACGAAAGACTTCTCTTTCGAATATGAAATAACGCACTAAAACGTACATTATTCCTTGGATGCATGGATATGAAGTAATCCAAGCCCGGGAAAAATTAATTACCCGTTGTCAGGAACAACTGTCTTTTTGACGACATGCTTTCCTCAATTTGAAAAGCGGGTCGCAGTCAAAAATAACTGCAAACCAGGAAGACATGTTTTAAAACTGTTTGAACTTCTGCTCGAACTTCATTAAAAGACCCGTGTCATTATTGAATGGCATTTCTAGGTCCGTAAATGTTATCGATTTTCAGAAGACATGTCTTGAAAAATATTTTTGGTATGTTCTATTTTTTTTCTAATTTTTTATGGTTTTTGTAGGTTTTATATTTTTGTATTTTTCCTTTTGTTTTTAAATATATACATAGGATACAAGAAGATTTCTTTTTTTTTGAAGATAAAGCACACTGAATCGTACACTTTTCTTTTCTTTGAGGAGCGGGGCCTGAAGTGTTGTCTGCATATGCCATATGTCGTTGAAGAGCGAGGCCTGAACTGATGTGAACAGACGTCATTGTTAATGTGCATCAGATTAGAATCCCTTGAACCCTAGGCTTATGAGATATCAATCTTTTCGGCAACCAAACTCTAAGTCTTTCCTTTATAGGATTAAAAGACGTACCTGCACTTAAGTTAAGAGTACTTGCACTGACATTAAGAGTTTGATCGTATTTATATGGGTTAGTGATATCATCATTTGAACCATTTGGAGGCTCACTGTCAACTTTGCTCGTGCAAGAGTCGAATAACTTTCTTGTAGGAATCCATTTTAGACCAACACTTGTGAAAATTTTACCCGTGGGTTTCCACCTAAGACAAGATCTAGGAGATGTTTTCTCATACACAGCAGAAGTCTTTTTGGGAGAAAACCTATGTCCTGAAAAGATTTGCCTACCAGGTTTCTGATTATGACTCTTCTGTTCTACGGGGTTGTTACTGTTTTTAGTCTTATGGGGTTTAACCTTACGTGAATTCACTTCATTCAGGAGTTTTGTTATATAAGCATCATGATTTGCATTAAAGACACATTTATGACATGTAGAACAAAAGAAATGTTTGGAATCTGAAAAAGAACTAGAATTCCTAGAGTGATCTGCATTTGGCACAACCGTAATTGTTACACAACTACTCTTAGCTGTAGGAAAACTCCTAGAAGTTTGACTTGTTCTCTTAGGGTTTAGAGTACTACCATTATCAGTGTTTTGTAATCTAACAGAAGACATCACACTAGGTTTTGAATTCCTATTTCTTTCTTGTGTCTTTTTCCTAACTTCATCTAGATAGTGATTATGGGTCATATCATTTGAACCATAAGATTCTTCTTGACTATTCCTAGATGAGCCAGGTGCAATCATGTGATAAGGTTTTGCTAGCACATATTCTCGAACTTTAGGCAAATAATGAGGAGTGACTGGTTTTGACAATACGTTATTTACATCAACTTAGGAGGCAAACCGTGGTTTTAAAAGGTTAGGTCGTTCAGATTTAAACGCATTCGGTTGTCTAACAACTGATTGGTTTCAAATTGGTTGTAAAACCGGTTTCCCCAAGATTGATGGTTTGGCAAACTTAGTATCCATGCCATTTCCTTTTAACTTCCTTAATTCGTTTTTTAATGCTGCATTTGCAAAAACCTTTTCCTGAATCTGAGCTTTTAAATCAGCATTTTCGACAGACTTTTGATTAATTTGAGAAATTAAAGAGTCGCAATTGTCTTTATTCTGAACGCGTGTCTTTTTAATTGAATCATAAAGATCTTTGTATGTCTGTTTCAAATGCTCGTTTTCTTTATGTAGTTGCTTATTTGCTGCAAGTAATTTAGCCACACTGTTTTCTAATTCGATGTTAATAGTTTCAATTACATCTGTATCATTTTTAACTTTGGCTTCATTACTTGCTTCCTTCACACTTTTAATTTGATTCTTCAAGTCGCAAATTAGTGTGGTTTTGGCCTGTAGCTGAGCTTTCAAATCATTAATCACAAAAAATTCACGAAATTCAGGAAATTCCTGATTCTTACATGGTTTGTTACTTTGAAAACTTTCTTCCTTTTGTTGAATTTGTATTTCAAGTGAAATACAATGTTTTTCCAGTTGTAAAAATCGTTTTGAAAGTTCATTGTAAATTTCCTTATCAACCATATCTTTCGTTTTGAGAAGCTCAGTTTTAAGCAAAGCATCCTGGTCAATCTCTCCTCCCCTATGACACATATTTGTTGAAGTAGGAGTGGTATTGCTATCAATAGTTTCCAACAGATGTGTGTCATAACTGGGTTCAGATTGCTCAGTATGCTGTTGTTCATTAGCAAGGATATTATGTAGAGCAGTCAATTGTACCTCAGCAAATGGCTCTTCGTCATTTACTGGTCCGATATCTGCATCCACAGCTTGTGTGGTATAATTCCCTGAACTGCTACTTGTATCCTGCTTGTCGGGCTTTGTCCCACTGCTTTCTGTGACAACCAACCCAGCATCAACTGCTTCACGCATATTGACCTTTTCCTCTTGCCTTTGCATCTGAGTTTCAATCTCTGATTTGCTGAATGCATTGTTGTTTTCAGGCTCTATCAAACTGCTTTTTGATACAATCAAGCTGTCATCCATTGCTTGAACTGGATTGATCTGAATATCTTGAGACTGCATCTTGACACTTGACTTAATTTGATGCTCATGAAGTATTTCATCATGCAACTGACTTCCATTCTCCTTTAGTGCATTAAGTTCATTTTCTTTCATGCGTAATACACCATATGTATTTACTACTTATGAATGACCGGCTTCAAGTTGTACTCCAGGGTTCTCGAGTAAACTACGTCTGTACGACTAGGTTCACAGCGCGTGAAGTCTTTGAAGTCTTGTTGCCAACCTTGATTCAGAAGATCTGTTGCATTTACCCCTTTGGAGGCAAGAAATTCCTTGAACTGTGTTCTGAGTGCTTGAAGACAAGTCTTTGCATTAACCCCATGAAGATTCTCTCTTTCAAGTTGTAGCCTTAACTGATCCAGATTATGAAACATCTTTAATTTGAAAGTCTGATGCTCTTCACCAAAGAATGAGCAAAATGCTGGTTTAAATGCATCAACAGCATAAGGCGAATTAAGGAGATAGAGATCATGAAGATGTGTCTCAAGTTGTTCAAACCATGTCATGCAGATGGAGTGCCTTTGTTTTGCGAGCCGTTGCGTCAGTTGAAGCTCTCTCTCTTTTGAATTAGAATTAGAAGATTCCATTGAAATTCGATGTTAATAAAATTAAGGGATACTTTAAGTAGATAATGTGATTGATGTTGTGGTTTTAAAGCAATTAACGTTCACGGGATTTTACAAGTCTATGATTAAAACCGATAAAAGATTAACGGGATTTTACAAAATCAATAGAAAACCGTGAATGATTAATCGAATCAGCGGCCATGATTTTAATTGTCTAAAAACAGATAATTTTCTGGCTAGGGTTAAAGCTGTTTGTTTAAATAGCTCACAAACTGAAGCGCCTAAAATTTTAGATGGGCCGTGAGCTAGAACAAAAAACAAAGTCTAACACAAATCCAAAACAAACTGAAAATTGTCAATAAATCATTAGGTAAACGGTGTTTTGGGACTTCGAAAAACCTTACCAGCTAAAAGGTGGTTACAGCGTAATCCGTCACGTTTTTCTCTTTGATTTGAGAGGTCACGGGCCTGAACGGACTTACTGGATCCAAAAGTTAGGCTGTTTTACTGACACCCTTTTCTCACACAAGATTTCTAGACAAACGCCATGCTATCTTTAACCAAAACGCAGTGACTTTGAATCAAAACGAAATGAAACTTTATCAAACGCGTGGTTGAGATTTGAGTCAAAACGCAATGAAATTTAAGCAAAATGCACACGGTCAAAAACACATGAGTCAAACGCAATGGTCAAAAACGCAGTGTTTTGGTCAAAACTCATGAATTTTGGTCAAAACGCAATGAATTTGGTCAAAACGCAATGGAATTTAGTCAAAAAGCAATGAAATTCTTCAATAAGCAACCTGCAATCAATAACGCAATGAACAAAACGCAACCATTGTCAAAAAAGCAACAATGATCAAAAAATGCAACAATGAAGAAATCAATAACGTCAACAAGAAGATAGTCAAAAACGCTACAAGAACTTTTCAGTTTGTCAAACGCAACCTAGAAAAATACGACTTTTTCAACAAAAATCGCCTTATAATCACACTTTTTGACCTTCTAACTTAATTTCTCTTGCACAATTAGCTACCTTATGCCTAGATCTTGCTTAATAACATAAACATTGACACATCTAAGCACAAAAATTTCTTTTATTATTCTTTTTTTTTTTTTTTTTGGTTTTGATTTTTTTCTTTTGACTCTTTTTGACACACGAATTTGATTTTTGAACTACAACGAATATACACGAATCCACACGTGGCTCTGATGCCAATTGTAGGATCCCAATATTTTACACAATATAAACTAGAGAGAGTTAGAGAGAGTGTTAGATGGAGATATGTTAAAACACCACTTAAAGAGTGTGTGTCAAATGATTTCTTCCAACACCCTCTCCATGTGTGGAGAGGGTTTAAATAGTTCTTACAAAAATGCCCCATAAAACGGGCTATGGTGTGGGCTTACAGTGGGTAAAGACCCGGCCCACACCATAAATCATACGATCACTAATAAAAACTATGAGCTATGCTAAATGTAAGAAAGCATGGGGTGACCGAGTCTTTTTCTTAATCCTAACATTAATTCTTTGTGAAGAGAGTCGTTCAAAAATGCTTTTGAAAGAACAAGATCCAATGGTTGTAAAACATAAAGTGAACACTAAACCCATTAATTATGCTGTTATTAATAACGATTACAACAAACGATTTGTTCGACAATCTGATTTATATAGTGAACATGCCTATTGGTCCCACCTTTAGACCCATCTCCTTCTTCCACAACCAACAAAGTTGAGGTTCCAAAAGAACTTCCTAAAGTGAGTATGGTGAATACTAGCTTGAAAGAGCTTAAACGCCATCTTACTGGCTTTGATCAGGTTGTCAAAGAAAGAACCACTGCCACAGCTATCACTGAGGGCACATGGGGGTTTGAACATACAAAGGCTTGTTTTCGAGATGAAATTATTCCGTTTATAAAAGGATTAAAAGATATCTTCAATAACTTCAATCAATACTTGGTTGATGAAATTGCCGATGTCCAAAATGTCTTTTATCAAATGGAACAGGCTGTCGAACAACATCGCTTGGAGTCCAGAACTTTCGAAGTTAAAATGAATCAAGTTTTGAGTGAAAATGAACGACTCTTGGCACAAGCCATTGATCATGATATTGTAAAAACTGTTGTGAATTTGTCTGTGAATGATGGTTGTGAAACTGTGAATGAATGTCAAAAGTGTCTCGAACTCAAGACTGAGCTTCTCAACAAAAAGGATTTTGTTGATAAAGAAACTTACGATAAACTTTGTAAGAGTTTTACAACTCTTGAAAAACATTGCATCACTTTGGAAGCTGATTCTCAACTTAATCAAGAAATTTTTCAACAGAAAAATAGTGTTTTAGATCAAAATGCTCCAAGTTTTAATCAGTTGTTTTGAATTTAGTGAATTGAGAATGCTCAGTCTCAAGAGGAAGGCTACAGTCATTGTTAAAGTTGAAAGGAGCAATTAAGTCTTAGAGGAAATGTGGATGATAGTAATAGTCAAATTGGACATGGATGATTGAGACTCTTACATTGATTGGAACATAGAGTGACAAAACTTGTTGCTGAGAATGAGCATTTGAAACAGACTTATAAGCAACTTTATGACTCGATTAAACCAAAACGTGTTCAATCAAAAGAATAATGTGATGCGTTAATCAAACAAGTCAATATAAAGTCTGGGGAAATTTCTGATTTAAATGCAAAACTTCAGGAACAAGGTTTGGTCATAGCAGCCCTAAAAAATGAGTTAAGGAAACTTAAAGGAAAAGCGTTAGATAAGGAGGCTATGAGACCCACTCTGTTGAATCCAAACGTGTTATTGGATAATGTGGAACCAATCACGCCCAACATGTATTGATAAAAGGAATGCTCAGTCCTCCTACATTAAGTACACTCAGGAAGAAGCTTGGTCCTAGGGATATAGGTCGAACATGTAAAAGCATTTTTTTCCTCAAGATTCAATTTTAAAGTATGCCTTTAGTATACCATAAAGTCATTCAGGAATTGCTTTCAAACATAAGTAAGCTTGCCTAGATCAATAATTTTTAATCCTCAAATTAGTTGCGTCACACGAGGGAAAAGGCAGAAAGTTAGGTTTGCCGAATCACTCACATCCACAGAAAACACAAAAAACAAGACTCGACCTCAAACATAGTTTCTAACAAACATGTGTTGCATTCTACAGGAGTAAGACTTACTGCTAGTGCTACCGGATCACAGCCTTCAGGCAATACCAGGAATGATAAGATTCTGCAAATACCAAGTAGTAATTCGAAGAATAAAGTAGAAGCTCACTCTAGGAACGTTAAAATTATTTGAATAAAAGGAATGGTATGTTTAGTTAATGGATCTGGCGTCTGGGCAGAATTCAAGAAACATGATTAATTCTGGATTATGTCTGTATTATCGGTGTTTGATGCATGTCGTCTGATTATTTTGTGTGTTTCTAATTCTATGAATGATGTGTGAAATTCTTGCTAAACCTAATAAGAGAAAAATCTAAGAATGAGATTTGGAAAAACATGAAAATTGTTTACTAAGATTAGGATATATTTGGAGACTACTAGTCGGACTTCATATTGTTGGAAATGCATGCCCTTTTACTAGGATTTACCACTACTAATGAAGTGCCTTTTTTTTCTAGAAAAACCAACTAGTTCTAGAATCTGAATCTCCCAAACTTGTGGTTAAATTTTGTATACTCAAGGTAACCTAGGAAGAATAAGAATACTGAAGTCCGTGACGCAAAACTAAGGTTTATAAAAACCAATATCTGGCCTAACAAACACGGATCCCAGTAAATTCTTGGTGGTCCCCAAAAACCAATGTTCCATGTACTTTCTTACTGAATGCAGTTGTCCTTATAGTCCTCTAGTATTTGGACTCCGGTTGCTCGAAGCACATGCCGGAGATCGCTCTCAGCTACCAATTCATCAGTAAATTCTTGGGTTACAATCAAATTGGAAATGATCAAGTTGCGATGATAATGGGTTATGGAGACTATCAGATTGGGAATGTTTCTATTTCATGGGTTTATTACATGAAGGGACTTAGGCATATCTATTTTCTGTGGGACAATTATGTGATTCCATCTCGAAGTAGCTTTTAGTACACTCCACACATGCTTATTCGACAATCTAGAAGGTGTTGGATTTATTGACGGGATCTCGAGGGGTTTATCTTTATACTTCTCACTTGGGATATGATGCGTCTCTTCCACATTTGTTCTATTGGTCAAAGGCTTCTAAAACCAAGTCTTGGTTATGGCATCGTCGCTATCTCACTTGAACTTTGGTGCTATTAATCATCTTGCAAGACATGGACTTGTCCGAGTCTTCCCTAAGCTCAAGTTTGAAAGGTTCACTTAAGGTTCTGCATGTGCTTTAGGCAAAAGTTCCAAAGAAACCCCAACAACCCATATTGAGTACACCAATCAGAAAAAACTCTATCTGTTGCATATTGGATCTGTGTGGGCAATGCGTGTCGCGCGTTGGCATTGGAAAGAAGTAGATCTCGTTATTGTCGACGATACTCTCGATTTCATGGGTATCAATGTTTCGCGATCAAAAGAATGAAGCTCTTAGCTTTTATTATAAATTTTTTGACAATGATCCAAGTACGGGCTTAAGAACCGTCCATCGCATCAGAACAGATAATGGAACTGAGTTTGTTAATCAGACATTGCGTAAATATTATGAGAAGGTTGGCATCTCTCATGAAACATCAGAACAGATAATGGAACTGAGTTTGTTAATCAGACATTGCGTAAATATTATGAGAAGGTTGGCATCTCTCATGAAACATCAGTTGCACGCTCTCCACAGCAAAACGGTGTTGTTGAAAGACAAAATCGTCCGCTAATTTGTAGCAGCCCGTTACTTTGTTAATTTATGCAAAGCTCTTTATTTTATGGGCCGCAAAGCGGTTGCCACAGCCTGTTATACCCAAAATTGTTCCATGATACGTCGTCGTCACGGTAAAACACCATACGAGCTTTTACACGACAAACCTCCCGATCTATCGTATCTTCATGTGTTTGGTGCACTCTGCTACCCAACGAATGATAGCGAGAATTTGGGCAAGTTACAACCAAAGGCTGACATTGGTATTTTCATTGGCTATGCACCCACGAAGAAAGCATTTTGGATTTACAACAGACGTACCAGAACTAGATAGAAATAATTGAAACCATTCATGTTGACTTTGATGAGCTGACTGCGATGGCTTCTGAACACAGCAGTTCAGGACCCGCACTTCATGATATGACTCCTGTAACAATTAGTTCAGGACTCGTGCCAAACCCTCCTCCTTCAACACCATTTGTACCACCTTCGAGATCTGAATGGGATTTGTTGTTTCAACCAATGTTTGATGAGTCACTTAATCCCCCACCTTATGTTGATTTACAAGCACCAGAAGTCATTGCTCCTATTCCTGAAGTAGTTGCACCTGAACATGCTGTATCAACTGGCTCACCTTCCTCAACTACAGTTGATCAAGATGCACCATCACCAAGTAACTCTCATACAACACAAGAAACTCAAACTCCTATTATTTCTCATGATGTTGAAGAAGATAATCATGACATTGAAGTTGTTACATATGTAAATGATCCAGTTCTTTGGTATTCTAATTCCAGAAGTTGCTTCTGATCAATCCTCATCATCGGATGTTATTCATACAATTGTGCCTCCCGATCACCAAGTTTCTAAACACAATAGCAAATGGACTAAGGATCATCTACTTGAGAATATAATCGGTGATCTCGACAGACCAGTTTCCACACGACTACAACTCCATGAACAAGCCTTATTCTGCTACTATGATGCCTTTCTCACATCAGTCGAACCTAAGAACTACAAAGACGCATTAACTCAAGCATGTTGACTAAGTATTTAATACAATTGTTGACTAGAATTAGTTTTCTTTGTAAGTCTTGATCTCTCCCTATATAAAGAGATCATAGACATAGGTTTAGTGCATCCAGAAACATAGAGCTCTCCCAATGAGAGTCTAGTAAACGTGTGCGTGTGTGTACACAGTAGTTAGTTAGTTAATAGTTATTTAGCTAATAGTTAGTTAGTAGTTCCAAAGTATAGATTTGGGTCAAGGTGAAAACGTATGATAATAAAACCTTGTTTGATAATATACTGTTCTTATTATTCCGCTGTGCATATTTATATTATCTGTAAAACATATCCTAGATGGGCTTAAAAGATCTCCACAATTGGTATCAGAGCCTCGGGGCTCTTGATCTAGGATCACAAGGTTTGTTTATACTGCTCAGAAGCATTGTAGTAATTGGTAAGTGCTGCTACATGGGATGATCATACTATTAACGGAGGAACATTAGTGCTGCTTGTGTATTTGGTTAATGCTGCCAAAGTAAATTCATGGAATGTTTCTACTTACAACAGTACTAAGTGCTAAGGACGACACATGAGGATTTGTTGAACGAGCAAAGGTAAACTTAATACTGCTACATGCTTTTTAGTACTGCTAGCATTGGGCTTACAAGAAATTTACTACTGCTAGCTTTGTGATAATACTACTAGTAGTAATTCGAGATGTTAATGTTGCTCGTTGGTACTTTGTGTTGCCCAAAGATGATTTGTATTGTCAACTGATATTACTACTGCTCGGGCTTAACGAATTATTTATGTTGCTGGTTCGTGTTTAATGCTACTGCTTCGTGTGTTAGTACTGCTAGTATTAAATGAGTTTGTACTGCTAGCCTTATGCGATAACGGATAACACACAGCTTGGTTCTCGGATGGGACAAAGATTCAATTAAATTGAAAAAGGTTGTTTTTGGATTTATTGAAGATGTGATTACGAAGACGATTGATTATCACTTATTTGATGTTGTAGTTGAGTTTCACAGGTGCGTGTTCTTATCATATCTTAAAGTGGGTGTTACACTTTAAAGATAACTTGTTCGTTTTATATGGTATTGACGAAGACTTGAAGAATCTAGCAATGTGTGATTTTTCTTATGATGCTCAATGCGTACATTGGCTATCACTTAAAGGAGTTACGTTGTAGTGCTCATTGTCTCATCTTGTTGATGATTCTTTCAAAAGGTTACGGTCTACTTATACTTCTTGGTTTAGTATAAGTTTGGAGTCACATGGATAAACAAGGCATAAGACACAAGTTTGGGATATTCAACTTCTTCATTAAATTCGTTAAACTCGGTTTTTTTCATCAGTAATTACTACAAAAAGCCTACAGAATTGAAGATGTTCATGCACAGTTTTAGGGGAAGGTCATTACTACTGCTAGTTTAAAATTTCTACTACTTGAGTTCATTATTTGTGTTGAACTTCATGGGGGGTAATTTGAGTTAGTGGAAACCTTGGATTAAAAGTTTTGATAACTGATTTGAAGTTGTAAAGATCAAAGTTGCTTATATGTTCCCTATTGGATGAAGACAAAAAGGGGAAGATTGTTGGGATTTACAGATTTGATGAGACAAAAGAACAAAAGAATGAAACAAGAAGGACTAATTCAGCATTATGGGATTCTAGAAGACTCAAAGTCAAACAGTAGTTATCTTCTCATTTAATGCAGTCAAACAGCGATTAATGCTGATTGAAGATCTCATTCAATGTAGTCAAACAATGATTAATGCTGATTGAAGATTAATTACAACTTGAAGATTTATGTTGATTTAGTTTCTTAATTATTTAGTCAACCATATTAAATACATTGACTAAGTATTTAATACAATTGTTGACTGGAATTAGTTTTCTTTGTAAGTCTTGATCTCTCCCAATATAAAGAGATCATAGACAAAGGTTTAGTGCATCCAGAAAAGTGTGTGTTCTCAATGAGAGTCGACTAAAACAAAATGTGTGTGTGTACATAGTAGTTAGTTAGTTAATAGTTATTTAGTTAATAGTTAGTAGTCTCAGAGTATAGATTTGGGGCAAGATGGAAACGTATGATAATAAAACCTTGTTTGATAATATATTGTTCTTATTATTTCGCTGTGCATATTTATATTATCTGTAAAACATATCCTAGATGGGCTTAAAAGATCTCCATAATTATTTCCCCGATTAAAATTATTCCCTTGACCTTGATTTTGATTAAACCTATTTTGACCATTGTTTTGCACCGGAGCAAAACTGGGTGGTGCCATATAGTTGCTAGCTAGATTTGGAGGGGCTACTTGATTGTAAGTACCCATCGTCACACAAACACTAGATTGATTGTTATCGGTACTAGGACAATTATACCAGGCATGATCACCACCACAAGTAACACATATTTCCTCAACCGCTTTAACCGGAGCGGGAGTGACAACTTTCTTAGAAACTATATCAACTAAAGTCAAAATTTGGTCCGCAAGCTTATCAATTCTTTCATCCGTTTTACTAGAATTTTCCCTAGAAGTCGAATTCATCCTAGAGACATTTGATTTGTTACGTGAATAACGAACTTTTGATTTGTTTTCAATTATGTTCAAAGCCTCTTTAGTAGTCTTACTCAAAATATTTCCACCCGCCGCAGCATTTAAGGAGTCTTGATCGTTATCATTTAAACCGTTATAGAAAGTATCTACGTGAGTTAACTCTGAAAATCCATGGTGGGGACAAGCTCTAAGCATTTCCTTAAATCGTTCCCATGCTTCACTATAGGTCTCATCGAATT
>BQNB010155003.1:0-15448 GCA_026074375.1 Tanacetum coccineum
TGTGGGTCCTGATCCTTGTTTTATATTTATAGATGTCTATGTCTATCTATATATAATAAGGTGTAAGTTCGCGCGAACCATTTACCGATTAAGTTTACATTTTAAAGGTTTACTTCTAAAGTCGTTAGATTCGAGTATATGTTCAACCAACCAACAATATGAACTAAGAATGTATTTATCTACTAGCAATAACTAAACAAACAATAAATAAGAATCACAACAATATAAAGAGATGAGAGAAGGAACAATCAAACCAAGACACCAAAATTTATAGTGGTTTGGCTACGAAGCTCCTCTTAACCCTACTCCACTCCCCGAGTATCCTACTCGAGATTTCACTATGTCAACAAGCTCCCTTTAGGCGAAGAAAACCGTTACACGTTGCTTATGTTGTTTTCCGACACTAAGCTAAATGTCGAGTCCTATATTTAACTAGAACCAATCTACCACTTCACAAGTAACACACAATCACAAGATCTACACTATCTGATTTACACAATCACACAAGATAACCAAGATAGAGATGTGGTTCTTAGAAGAAAGAAGAAATCACTAGACTGTAACAATTCATTTCTTGGCGAATATGAATGTTCTTCTCTTGCACTTGATAAAGAGGATAGGAGATATGAGAAATAAGAGATTGGATCACTTAAAACAAGATCAAACAATGTTAGTGATCAAGAGATTTAGTGACAGAAAGAAGGTTTTTAGAGAGAGAAAGAAGACTGAAAAAATGCGTGCAAAGAGGTATGTATTTCAGCTGGAAATAGTGCAGTATTTATAGGCAAAAAAACCCAACAGTAACTGCTGGCGGTCTCGGCGGTCCCAGATATATCTGGGGGGCCGCCAGGCCTATCAAGGGGTCGCCGTAGACTGACGCTCCTCTTTTTGTCTTTTAGTGGGGAAGGTGTTATCTGGTATGGAAGGTTCCATTTTGGGGGAAAAACCATATTTGAATTTTTATGTTTGAATAAAATATTTCTTTTAATTAAAAAGTATTTTGTATATATTTATTTTTTGTATAATTACTTTTGTGAAAATGTTATGGTTAAGAAAAAATATTTTCTTGATCACTAATCATGTTTAATGATTTGTTTGTACATACCTTAAGTGATTTACATTCGAAATGAAAATTTACGATTAATAATTTGTAAACGTTTATTTTTATCATAAACGTTTTTACATTTTGTTATCTTTAAAACATCGAGAGGTCAAAAAATATAAATAACGTTTTTAGACATTATTTGTATTAATAATCTCCCCTTTTTTGATGATGACAATATATAAACTCATTTTATATAAAAATAAAGTTTTTAAATTATTAATGAGTTTTGATCCATTTATCCCCTTTTTTGTTGAAGTCAAAAGGATGATCGTCGAAGTGTAGAGAGAAAGAAATCAACGATGCCAAGACTTCCCTTGATGTATGATCCCCCTCGTTTGGGGTACCAAGGGATCGATCTTATGAGATTCTTGCTACAAAACAAAGTGAGAAGTACAAGTGCAAAAGTATATTCCCAACTAGTAGCAGTATAACAATTCATGCAAGTAAACCATAAAGTAGTTTCATTCAATACTTAAGAAACTCATACAAGAAGCAATACTAACTAAGATGATATAGATTCATACTCCAATGGTATGTATATTACAAGATCAAGTAGATAACCATAAAATAAAGACATATTAAAATATAAAGCTAGAGTAGTGGAGTCTTGAAATCTAAAAGATGCCATAAGCAAAAGATGGATGACCGATTATTTTAAGAAATTAAACATATTAGAATGTTTAATTATAATATGTTGACAAGGGTGAGGTAGGTGGGTCATGGTTTGGCAGGGTGCTAGTTTGAGGTATGAGACGGGTGAGAAGAAATTGAATGAATTTGATCTCATTTCTCAAAGAGTGGAAGTGATTTCGAGTGTACCTACAACAATGACAAAAGCTTGAGTGAAATTCAACTTGAGCATTGGTAGTAGGATGGATCAAGGGTGATGGTGGTGAAGGTGGTGCATGAGAATAGGCATTAGGTGAGTGTTGAGGTTGAGATTCAAGAATGGAAGAGATATTGTGAAGTTGATTAAGCATTTGGTCTCTAAATGGATTGTGGGAAGGTGGTGAAGGATATTGAGGATTGATTCTTTGAGGAAGTGAAGGTGAGACATTTTGAGAAGAAGGTGAAGATTTTGGTGTGAGTGTTGTTCCCCTCCAAACTTGTCTTACCGAGATTCTAGGTTTCCTAGAGAAATTTGTAGGAGGGTTTGAGCAAGACATTGATGATGAAAGTTAAGAGGATAGAGAAGATGAAGAAGGTGATGGTGAAGTGTAATAGTTGTGTGATTTAAATAATGGAAGAGATGTGATAGAATTGCAAAGCATGGCTTGGATAGAAAAATATCTAAAGGATAGTTTAGCTAAAGAGAGAAGTGTCAGCTTGAAGTTATAGGTAGAAGGGTCAAAGGTACAGAAAAAGAGGCAAGACTGCAAAATTCGTTCCCTCCTGTTGGCGGTCCCATAAAGGGGTTGGCGGTCCTATATATATTTGGGGACCGCCCAGCTTTTATGGGGGCCGTTTTTTGGAGAACAAAATTTTCTAGTTTTGACCATCTTTTTGTCTAGTGGCAGTAGCATCTTCTAAATTCAAGGTTCAACCAGTCATAACTTAATAATAGAGTTGGAAGGCTAAACATGCATCTTCTATCTAAGCAAATAATGATCAAGCATGCATGGAGTTTTCACATAGTCAATAAGTTCACATAATGATAAGCTAAGAAATTGTTGGATGATACAATTGAAAGGATTACCCAAGGCACTTGTGATTGCCTTCTACAACTATAAATCCTAAGAAATAGATAAATGTTAAAGTATATTGCATTTAAAAATATAAGTAATAGTACTAATAGAAGATAGCTAAAATATTCCAAGCATTGTTCATTTCTTGTTTCCTTTCATCATGTTCTTTAGAGCTTTTCCGATTGACCTTAACCCTTTTTCGGTGTTCATCTCGATGTTGAATTTGGTGTTTTATGATTTCAGTTTGGTATGAGTTTAAGGATTTACTTTTATGAGGTAGGTTTTCAAAGACTCTAGGGACGAAATTTGACCAAGAGCTAATGCGTTGAGGTAATGAAGGAGTGCTAGAATGAGAGGATTCTTCCTCATTGTCATCAACATTTTCATCTATGTGATGAGATGAGGATGAATGCCTACACCTATAACTGAACCAACATCTGAACCTTCATCACCTCCTACTGCACCTGAACATGAAACCATGGAACACCACTTTGAGCAACCATCACCTGAACACCAACAATCTTCACCTAGACAAGCATCTGACATTCCACAAACCCAGGCTCCCCCCCTCCTCCCCCCCCCTCTCTCCCTCCACCCACCCCCTCCCCCCTCCCCCTTCCCCCCCCCCCTACCCCCCCACCCCCCCCCCCACCCCCCCCCCCCCCCCCCCCCCCCCCCCTCCCCCCCCCCCCCCCCCCCACCCCCCCATCCCCCCCCCCTTCCCCCCCCCACCCCCCCCCTACTCATACTCATGAGGCTGAACAGGGTCACCATTGTCAGTAGATTGACTTGTTCAACCTGGTCCACAGTTATGACAGGATTGAAAGGCTTAAAGAAGGATCTCAAGCAGGACTAAGCAAAACTATGGGAATGCAATAGTTAAGTTGGTGAAGAATGTTAAGAAAATAGAATAGGATTCTCAAGAGCAGACGAGTGGCTCTCACTGATTCAGAAGATGAGGATGCTAAAAATTCTTCCAAACAGGGGAGGAATTTACAAAAAGATGAATCAGAAGTTTTTGAGACTCCCAAACAAGGCAAATCTTCAGGAGAAACAGATATTAGTCCTCAAGGTTTAGAAGCAGCTGAAACTCTAGCGAAGTCCTTAGTCAAATCAAGACCAAGAGGAGAAATGTTAAAACTGGAGTAAGGAGGAGACTGGATGCTGAAGATGTTAGTACTGGTTTCGAAGATGTTTAGTACTGGTTTCACAGATTTAGTCTGCTAGTGAAATGTTAGTTATTCGTGGTGAACATGTTAGTCAAAGAGAAGGAAAGGCAGTACTTGAAGAGACTCCTCAGACCAAAAGAACAAAGAAACAAATCAGAGAAGAGCAGGCTAGTTTGGCAAAAATAGCAAGAATACAAGCTGAGGATGAGGCTGAAAATGCAAGGAGAGAAGAACTAAAAAGACAAGATGAATTGGCTGCAAAAAGATTGCAAGAAGAGTTAGAGTTGTCTGAAGCCCTCAAAAGGAAAAAGAATGGTCAAGTGCAAGTGGTCTGCTCATTTTTATAAGAAGAAGATTGGGACACAATTCGGGTTAAATTGGAAGCAAATGCAGATCTGGTCAAAGAGATTGCAGGAGAAGATGTATCTGAGGCTGATTATGCTCATAGAATGGTGGGTTAGATAAGTCAGAGAAGAAAACTTATTGCAGAGCAAAAGGAAAAAGCTCAAAGAGATAAACCAATGACTCAGGCTCAGCAAAGACAGTATATGGCCACTTATTTGAAGAATCAGGGTGGATGGAAATTGGCTCAGATAAAGAAGCTTACAGATGAAGAACTTAAAGTAAAATTTGAGTATTTGATGAGAAGCATGGAAAGGTTTGTGCCTATGGATACAGAGAAAAAGAGTAGGAAAAGAACTGGTGAAGAGCTTCAAACAGAATCTTCCAAGAAGCTAAAATCTGATACAAGGGAGGATGTTTCTGTTCCTAAAGAGAAGGATAAAGAGTCAGTGAAGAAAGAAGAGGGATTTGAGATTAAAAAGCCTGTTTTAAGATATACTAAAAGAAAATCTTTAGGAAGGAAAGGATTGCAGAGGAAGCCTGAATCTGCAAAGTCTGGCACTGAGGAGGATGTTGAAGCCTACATAGAGGAAAGAGTGGATGAACCATCTTCAGAAGAGTTTCCAATGGGTTCAATTCCACAAGGACCAGCACCTGCAAAGATAGTCAAATGGCAGATTATCAAGACTGGAAAGAGAGGTGCTTATCAGATCATCAGGGAAGATAACACATATGTGGTATATGTGAACTTTCAAGGATTATGTATTGATTTAACAAGAGTTGTTCTCTAGGAGTTATATAGCTGATGATGTTGAAGTATAGAGGATAACAGGCTGAAACAAGAATTTGAAAGGGTTTTATGGGGGGGATTTAAAGACTATGTTTGATCCACCATCTACAAAGGATGCTGTTTGGAATTTAACACATCAACAAAAGGTGCTCAGTTGGAGATATTTTCATAGTTGTGTTGTTTATTATTTAACTTTGGAGGCTGCACACATCTATTTGCTGACTGAGGTTAAGTATCCACTACCACCCAGAGTTTGCAAAGCTATGCTTGAAAAGAAGCTTTTGGGAGATAGAAAAGAAGATGCCTGCTATCAACTCTTGAAGTTAATTGAGAAACAAGCTCAGCAACAGCAATAAATTTGTAAATGTTGAAGATATTTTCAGAACTGGTTGGTATATAGATAGAGTGACTATTAAAATGGAGTTAGATAGAGATAAACATTGGTGGAGGTGTATGCACTATACATAACAAATGGTTAACAGTCCACCTTGTCTAACAGACATAAGGACTGGTAGTCCAAAGCAAACGACTCTTGGTAAAGACTTCTCAAATCCATTTAGGGCTGACTATTTGCCAAAATTGTATGGTTCTAAATCACATATCTTATGTTTGTTAAAGAAGTTGGCTAGCCCACAAGGTTAGGGCTTGTGGTAAAGGCTGGGGAAAATCCATTTATAGGGTTGACAGTTTACCAAAATACTGATGGTAAATCAAACTTACCAATGATTCACGTTCTAAAGTTGAAATGGTTACTAGTCCACACCAGGGTGATGCATGATTTCCACCAAAGGATTAGCTAGCCCCAAGAGCAAACGGGTTTCTTGGTAAAGGCTTAATCAATCCATTGATAGCTGATGATTGCTAAAAAAATCATATGATATTTCTATCTCACCATGTTTCATGTACATAAGTATATGAAATGTTATCAATTACCATGGTTTATTAACCAAACATTGGCTACTCAGAGTTAAATGGCTAACTGGTAAAGGATATCAAATCCATTAAATTTTCAAATGTTTCACCTTTCACAGGAGTTAACACACCTGGAAGTGTTGAGAATGACTGAACTTTTTGATATATTCTGTACATTAGTTAATTTTGTTGCTTATTCAAGTGATTGTGAAAGAGATATGACTTGTTGCTGTGAAGTGCTGATTATGATTCTTAGAAGATTAGTTGCTGCCCCCCCCAAAGATCAGGTAGTGATTGATTTGTCAAGGTTGTTGATGTAGTTAAGTTACCTGTTCTATACAGGAAGATCATCATGTTGCAGTTCAAGAATAATTCCAAAGACAATGCTCACAAAATCCTCAGGAAGTCATAATGAAGGTAGTCAGAAACTTGAAAGATCATTAAGTGAAGTTCAAGTTTGGGGAGGTGTTGATTTATTGTAAACAGACTTAAGTCTGGTAGTTAAAAGTTAAGTCTGGTAGACATAGTTAAGTTTTTGACAGTACTAAGTTAAGTCTCGGCAGTACTATAGTTAGTACTGTCTTGTTTAGTTAAAGTCTGTTTATATAAACATAATAGTTAAAATTATTATTTAGAGAAATATTGAGTAAAGATAGCATTATCTTGTCCAACGTTAGTAAGCCCATTAGGGTTTCCTTGGTGTATAAAATGAACCCTACGGCATAATATTTAGTATGAGATTGGAATAGAATTCTAATAGAAATTAATAGCAAATAGCAAAAGTTTCACACTGTGTTCTTCTTAGTACTTGTGTTAAGATTCCGCATTAGCACATAGTATTCATAGTCATTGTCTCTCATATAGTTAATTTGGATTTATCCAAGTTAGCTATTGTCTTACAAAAGGCTAATCAGATCCAAGACTTTGGACCTACAAGTTCATCATGTCCTTTAGAGCTTTTTCGATTGACCTTAACCCTTTTTTGGTGTTCATCTCGATGTTGAATTTGGTGTTTTATGATTTTAGTTTGGTATAAGTTTAAGGATTTACTTTCATGAGGTAGGTTTTCAAAGACTCTATGGACGACATTTGACCAAGAGCTAATGAGTTGAGGTAATGAAGGAGTGCTAGAATGAGAGGATTCTTCCTCATTGTCATCAACATTTTCATCTATGTGATGAGATGAGGATGAATGATTAAGAGCGGTGGAGGAAGAGCTAGGATTTGAGTCACGGCATCTTTTCATGCCATGATTCGATCGTGTCTTTCGCTCGTAATAAGGAGAGATGGGATGCATGACTCGATCATACAAGATGTAACGATCAATTGCTAACTCGGGAAAATTAGACACAACATGATTAAACAATCTAGTTAGAAGCATTCCATAAGGTAAGAGTTCTTTATGTTTGTTTCGAGTTCTTTCCATTCGTTTGAGAATGATGCTAGATTGTATTAAGTGGAGGTTTCAATGCAATAAAGCATATGACAAAGACACACAGGGACATGATCCCAATGACCTCCTAGACACAACAAATTTTCATGAATGATTTCAACCCACGATTTCATGTGGTTTTGAATTTCGCGAGTTTAGATTTCGTTTTCATTTACCACAACAGTTTTCTTATTATGAGTACGAGTTACTTGACCTTGTCAAGGAGTTTGAATAAGAGACTCTATGACACTTGGAGAAGGAATTGGTTTTGTAACGACCCTTTGACGAAGTACTTATTGCTGAGTAGTCAAGTGACCACATGTCGGTGTATGAGACGTGGCCTTTAAACGGAATTTTCAAGATATGACCGAACTCTTCGACAGTGAGGGAAAATGACTTATTTTGAATGACAAAGTTGACAACAAAGTGTCCTTCAGAATCATAGTCAAATGTAAGTTGGCTATAAAACTCAAGAACAAAGCGAGGAACAATATGTTCGTTTATGTTCACCAAACATTAAAAACCAATTAACTCAAATTTGGCAATAAGATGATCCATGTTTTCAAAATTTTGACTTACCATCCGACCCTCATGAAAGTACCATTTTTCGAGACTTGCAATGGTGTTTTGTAATGGTTGATTGAATTCATTTGATATGAGTGGAATGTAGTTGCAGGTATTTTGGTGATCTAGTCCGGTAATTCGAGGCATTGTCACCTAAAATAAAAACAACCAAAATCATATTTTATTATCTTATACATGTATTGTTATTTTGAATGCGTGCCTAGTGTGTGCCTACATGTAACAAATGTGGAGTAATGATTAACTCGACCTATAAATAAAACCTAAGAGTTAACCCAAACGCTCCTTAATTTGATTTTGCTCATCTAAACATGTCGAGAATACATATGAATAATGTATCTCGAATTTTGTTCATGAGATCATTATGCATTTATGCAAAAATGTTTTTAGAGTGTATTAACAATACATAAGAACAATTTTATTGTGTTTTTAACATGAGTGATTTTGAAAATAAATTTGGGGTTTTGTGCGAAAATAATTTTTGACAAACACACTTCAATCTTGCAAATCCTATATCCACGGGAAGCATATTAGTTATGCATTGTGTTATTATAGTTCTAATTGCACATAAACACAAGAAAAATGAAAATCCCCAATTTTGAATTCGTGTTCAACATAGACCCTAGACACAAATTAGAAAGAAAATAGATGAAATGACTTACAATTAATGATCTTTGTGGTGTTAGGATTGATTATTAATGTTGATTTGATCTTCAATTAGTGTTTTGATGGTTGATTTTAAGTTTTGGTGGTTTTTGGGTCGTGGATCGTCAATGGTGGAAGAGATGGAGTGTTTGTTTTTGTGTTTTAGAAAAATAAAGTTGACAGACATAATGTTTCACTGGTGGCGGTCCCATATCGATATGAGGGCCGCCTGTTTTAATTCGGAGGCAGTCAGAGATATGGGGGCCGCCCTCAGCTGAGGGATTTTGGACTGAATTTTGAAAAAAACTTTACAAATAGGAGTGACGTTTTAATTAGCATTTCGCGAATTAAAAATGCTCAAAGTACTTCAGATGAAGTATTTAAGTTGTCACAACACGGAGTGGAACACGGACTAGAATCGAGATAGAAGAAAGAGAAGACGATTTATGGAATGTGTTCCATCATTCCTAAAACAAGACATAGATAGTTGAACGATTCACTTTTGAGGGTTTTAGTAAGAATGTCGGCGATATTGTCGACGGACGACACTTTTTCGATTGAGATATGTCCTTTCTGGACATTATCATGAAGAAAGTGGTGACGTATTTCTATGTGTTTAGTACGAGAGTGTTGCACCGGGTTTTTGCTAAGGTCAATCACGCCTTTGTTCTCGCACATGATCGGCACGTCTTCGAGTCGAACGTCGTAGTCAATAAGAGCTTGTTTCATCCATAGTTCTTGTTGGCATGCCTTTCCGACGCTTACGTATTCGGCTTCGGTAGTGGATATAGCAAGAGCGGTTTGTTTCTTCGAGAACCAAGATGTCAAATAACATCCTACGAACTTACAAATACCGCTAGTGCTTTTTCTGTCCACATAATCTCTCGCATGATCAGAGTCGGCATATACTATAGTTTCTATGCCGGTCCCCTTAGGATACCATAATCCTAAGTGCATAGTGCCTTTAATGTATCGGAAGATACGCTTAACCACTTTAAAGTGAGAGGTTTTGGGAGCCTCTTGGAAGCGGGCACAAAGGCAGACACTAAACATGATATCGGGCCTACTTGTCATTAGGTATAATAAACTACCTATCATGCCTCGATAATTGGTACTATCTATTGACTCACACTCATCGTCTTTCGTGAGTTTAATATCAGAGGACATGGGGGTTTTCATTGGTTTAGAATCTTCTAAGCCAAATTTCTTAAGCATTTCTTAAGAAGTTTACCATCAGCTTGGAACAATATTGCTTTAGTCATGAGAAATAAATCTGATCTTAACACATTGAGCATGGATGATTTGTATAATAATCTAAAGGTGTATGAATCTGAGATCAAAAGAAAATTAAGTTCAAGCTCAAATTCTCAAAACGTGGCTTTTGTCTCATTAGATAACTCTAGCAGCACTAATGAAATAGTTAATACTGCTCATAGTGTTTCTACTACTAGTTCTAAGGATCAAGCTTCTACTGCATCATATGCTGATGATGTCATATTTTCTTTCTTTGCTAACTAGTCTAATGTCCTACAGTTGGACTATAAAGATTTGGAATAGATTGATGCTGATGATCTTGAAGAAATGGATCTCAAATGGCAAGTGGTGATGCTTACCATGAGAGTTAAGAGGTTCATAAAGAAGACATGAAGGAAGATGGATTTAAATGACAAATAGACTGTTGGCTTTGACAGGACAAAGTTGAATGCTACAACTGCCATAGGAGATGTCATTTTGCTAGATAATACAGGGCACCAAGGAATCAGGGGAATAAAAATAGAGATGCTCCAAGAAGGAATGCACCAGTGGACACATCTACTAATAATGCCTTGGTTGTTCAGGATGGGATAGGTGGTTATGGTTGGAGCTTTTAGGCTGAAGAAGGCATCACAAACTTTGCTCCAATGGCCTATACAGCCCAAGGTTCATCAAGTTCAGACTCTGAGGTACATACTTGCTCTAAAGATTGCTTAAAATCATATGAAACTCTTCAAAAACAGTATGATCAAAGCGTGAGCTTCTTATTAAATCTAATCTAGAAATTATAGTTATCAAATGGGATTGAATCATTAGTATCTAGGAAGTTGTTCATGAAAAGATTGAAGATGTTTATGAAGTAGATATTACATTTTAAAGTATGATGTCCACAAGTGAAGATTATTTTATCAATAAGACCTTAAAATCAGTTTGATGATGCTTTAAATGAGAAAGATATTTGAAACCTAACTAGAAATTTTTGAAAGGAATCATCAAACGAAATCTAACTAAATGATTAATAGTCAAAACAAGTGCTAAAGACCAAAACTGTGGTCTGGTTATGATAGATCAAATGAATGAGAGTGAAGTGTTCATAGTGTGTTTTAACAGTTAGAGAAAGTGATGTGAATGATAGATCTTAAGAACAATCCGGATTGTTCACAAAAACACTCCATACTCGAGACATAGATGATTTCCCCGCTTCCAGAACCGTCTTTTTGCCTCACAATGCGGATGCGAGATATGATTCTTCAACGTCGAGTTGGAATTTTGCGAAAAGAAATGAAAGCAATGCTTACATTGAGCTTTGGTAGTGTTGTTCGACATCTTGCAAAGGTTGTAGTCTTTCTAAATCTGAGGGTTTCGGGTGGTTGGTAAAATATGAAGAATCTTCGATGCACTTGAAGAACCAACACCGGTGGTAGTTAAACAGGGCATGACGTTGCCATTTACATATTGAAGTAATTTCTGGTTTGCTTTTGGAGAGTTTTTTTGCTTAAGATTGTGAGTTGTGTAAGTTGTGATTGAATGTGTAACACAACCCCTCTATTTATACTGAAATAAAAGAGCAAAATAACAAAACACTGACAGTTCCAACCTTCTGATTTTCCTCCCCTTTACTGTTCAACCAACTGTTTTTTTATATTGTTTTTCAATCTTACACCCAACGTCATACTCTTTTATCTTTTACCTCTACTCTACTTCTGGACTCCTTCTTTTAACGTCTCTTTCACTCCTCTTTACACCAAAAGTCATAAAACGCTCCTCCACGGGTCCCCCACGATAGAAAAGCAAGATTCGAATTTTGAAAAAAAGTTCCGAAAACCGGTTAGGTAATTATCAGGTGCCAAAAAAAATGAGTCACGAACGGTTTCTAAACTTGAAAACCAGAACGGTCCCTAACCGTCGGTTTAGCCAAGAACCAGACCGATTTTGGTCAAAACCGGGTTTGACCGGTTTGGTTTTCGGTTTCTGGAGCGGTTCGGTTCCACAAACCGGTTTTTTTTGTGCATCTCTACATGTAACACGTAACTAAGACTTTGACAATTTTTTGGTCCCCCTTTAAATACTTACCTTAAACATAGGTTAAGTCATTTTTACCTAAACTGACATAGACCCTATGTATGTCTTAAACTCAAATCAAAAGTCATGAAGGCGAAGAAACGCACATGTATTCATAAGGCATTTGTTAATTATATTTTGATATAACATTTGGTGTGTTTAGTTTATGTAAATTATGTTAATTGAACTAACCCTAAATTTCTTTTATGTCATTTACAGATCATGTTTTTACAGTCAGTTTACATCACGATGGCATTTTCATTGCTGGTCCTTCAAAGTATGTCCACGGAGAATAGTCTTCATACTACCTTGCCTTAATATGGTTAATCACCTTTTAAGTATTTGAATGTGTGTAATGTACTCTTAGGGGCCTTGTAATAGCCTTTATACTACCTTACTTGTCCGTTTCCTTAACAGAATATTACATAGACGGCGGGTTCGTGTAAATGAATTAGGACATACTTACACATTACATCACAAGGGTGGCGGGCAATAGGATTAGGAGGATCAAACTAAGGAGTAGTGCATGATTAAGTGAGCACGTTTGTTTACCTATACGAGTTTCCACATAGTTAGTTTAGATTTAATTTAGTTTATTAGTTTAAAACAAAACTCCCTTCAAACCTAAGATTTTACTTACTTTCTAAAAAATATAAAAATAAAAAAATAATCTTCTTTCAAACCCTTAGACCTTAGTTACATTTAATTCAAGCCTTCACAAACTATTCCCCTAGAGAACGATAACAATCCCCGAGTCTTGCCTATACTACACTGCAACGATTAGGTACTCTGCCTAGGTAGTTGTAAAACTTTTGCGTTTACAACAACCGCATCACGACGCTTCTTAATCATCTATAAAATATCAATGAACCACATTTTTACATGCATATCTTGAAACACAATAAAATAAGCAGCTATAACCATTAACAACACTATGATTCACTTTGTGGAAACTAGAAGGGGGTTGAATAGTTTACCGGTTAATTTACATTTTAAATTTTACTTCTAAAATTTGTTTGATCCGATTATATGTTAGACCAACCAACAATATGAACCAACAATAAATGTATCTAATAGTTATAACTAAACAAACAATAAGAAAGAATCACAACAATATAAAGAGATGAGGGAAGGAATAATCAAACTAACACACGAAGATTTATAGTGATTCGGCTACGAAGCTCCTCTTCGCCTTACTCCACTCCTCGAGTATCCTACTTGAGATTTCATTATGTCAACAAGCTCCCTTTAGGTGGAGAAAACCGTTTACACGTCGCTTATGTTGTTTTTCGACACTAAGCTAAATGTCGAGTTCTAATCTTAGCTAGAACCAATCTACCACTTCACAAGTAATACACAATTACAAGATCTACACTATCGGATTTATACACTATCCGATTTACACAATCACACAAGATAATCAAGATAGAGATTTGGTTCTTAGAAAAAAGAAGAAGAAGTCACTAGACTACAATAATTTGTTTCTTGGCAAATACGAATGTTCTTCTCTTGCACTTGATAGAGAGGAGAGGAGAGATGAGAAAGAAGAGATTGGATCACTTGAAACAAGATCAACCAATGTTAGTGATCAAGAGATTTAGCGTAAGAAAGAAGGTTTTTAGAGAGAGAAAGAAGACTGAAAAAATTCGTGCAAAGAGGTATGTTTTTTAGCTGAAAATAGTGCAGTATTTATAGGCAGGAAAACCCAACGGTAACTGTTGGCGGTCCCAGCGGTTCTAGATATATCTGGGGCCGCCAGGCCTATCAAGGGGTCGCCGTAGACTGGCGCTCTCCTTTTTGTCTTTTAGTGGGAAGGTTTTATCTGGTGTGGAAGCTTCCATTTTGGGGAAAAAAAGTAGATTTGAATATTTATGTTTAAATAAAACATTTCTTTTAATTAACAAGTTTTTTGTATATATTTATTTTTGTAAAAATGTGATGGTTAAGAAAAATTATTTTCTTGATCACTAATCATGTTTAATGATTTGTTTATACATACCTTAAGTGATTTACATTCGAAATGGAAATTTACGATTAATAATTTGTAAATGATTATTTTTATCGTAAACGTTTTTACATTTTGTTATCTTCAAAACATCGAGAGGTCGAAAAATATAAATAACGTTTTTAGACATTATTTGTATTAACAATATGAAATCAACTAAACATTGGAAGGGCACCGAACAAGGTTGAAATATATTGTTTACGCGTTCTTCTTTTATCTTTTCATATCGCTCTTTTTATTTCGCTTGAACTATAACTTTGTTTATGTTTTCTTAATGTTGATCGAATTGGATTTTTTGATGTTTTCTTTTCGAGTACTTTTAATCGAAGTGTTTGTTTGTTAATTTTATTTTGTGTACTTTAAGTTATAGTACATTTTATTTATTAAATTTACAACCGAAACATCACATTATTTTTTTAATAACTCCTTTAAAATATCTATCACAAACTTTATGCATTTTGACATTGACGCTAAAAATACCGTTTACTAATTTACTCAGTTATTGATAAAACCGTTCAACGGACGGGTAAAGACCTAACATGATCACTAAAGAATGAAAGAATAAAAAAGAATATTAAATATGTTTAGTCAAAATTGTGAATCAGTGAATTGATTGCTTACTCAAAACTTTATACAAAAAATAAAAGACAACAATAGTGAATTAGATGAGACAACAGTAAACTAAATACCCTCATATACTTTTACCTGACACAAAGAGTATACACCCATTTCTTACATCTTTCAACAGTCCAATCTTTTGACTATCTTATACACACTTTAACAACACATCTAAAAGCTTGACATACTCTTCTCACTTTTGTCACTCGTCACACCGTTGACACCGTCATTTTATTTATTTGTAAATTTATCTAAAACCAACAGATTGCATCACACGTTTCTTTTTGTTCTTGCCAGTCATTCCATTTTTTTAACAAAGCCATTCACTTCATAAGTTAAAAATACACGTCTTGAATTTATCTAATTGCACAACAAAATATCCACATCCAAAAATTAAAAATAGAGGAGTGTAGATATGATGAGTTACTCTCTAGTCTAGTGCTTTTCAACTTTATACATTTAATATGCAAATACAGTATTAGAATTATCATCGATAAATTAAAGTTAAGAGCATGTCATGTGATAAATTAAAGTTAAACGAGATGATCTTCTCTATTTCCATGGGTGGCTGAATACTTCATCTCACATGAAATAAATAAAAAAGCATCATCTTCACTCTCTTGTCTTCAAATCTTCTTCATAAGTCTTTATAAAAAGAAAAATCTTCAAATCTCCAAGCAATCATCTTTACATCTTCAATTTCCATCTTAAACACCACCATAACAGCTACAACAACATATAAACAAATCAATTATTAAGCTACTAAAAGTAAACAATATAGTTACCAAATTCAAGAACATATTAACTTAAACTAACAAAACCATATACACATACAAAATGGCTGATCT